>JALPQI010025815.1:0-17470 GCA_025490895.1 Thaumatotibia leucotreta | reverse complement strand
CTTTATTCCGAACAAACATGATGGTATTGACATGTTAAGTAAGTCGATATTTTACCAAAAGTCCGGTTTTATTAAAAAACCGATTCTAAATACTGCAATCTCTGGCTTTGAGTTGGGATGGCAGCTGTCAAATAGATATATTATGTTCGCTGCTACTGTAATGCTCCTTAATTAGCAGCCAGCTTATTACAGTATACTAAGCGTTTAAATACAACCTGGGTCACGTTTTATAAAGTTACAATTTACAATTTCGCTGTTTGCCTCTCTTTCTAGCCAATATGTGCGTGCGTTAGAGAAGCAAACAGCGAAATTGTAAATTGTAACTTTATAAAACGCGACCCTGGCAAAAAAGAGTAGAAATTAAAAAGTGGCAACATTGTAGTGTCGTCCCGTTTTCTCACGCATATTTGATTTGGAAAGGACGACACTACGATGTTTCTACTTTTTAATTTCTACTCTTTTTTGCCAAGCTGAACAAGGGCTTTTCTCAGAGCTTTTCAACCGCCGTGACTTTAGTGGCAGCCTTATCACACGAATCCCGTGAGAGATACGACATCCAAGATTTTTAGACATATTGGTAGATGTAGCTGACAACTACCAAGATATCCAAAAATGTATGAGATACATAAGGAAATCGGGTAATGATGTTGCCACCGAAGTCACGGCGATTGAAACGTTCTAAGAAATGCCTACAACATTTAAAGCTAATTAAACCTGATACAAACAAGATATCGTTTTTCTTCTTAGAGCTTTTACGCACAATAAATAACCTCAAAGATAAACGTCTCGATTAATTTGGCGGCGATTGTTACTCTCATTATTAATAAAAACCTTGAGCAGGTTGTACTTTTATGTTATTAACTTTGTTGCAACGATATAAAGTATGAAGTTGCATTCCATTTAAATTGTTTAAAAAAACTCTGCAGTCGATAGTTTTATGGACCATGTCGTTTACTGAGTTTTGCGTATTCCAAGGTCTCTGTACTTGTAATTTTAATGAAACTAAAATTTTAACAAGAATTTTAGGCGTAGTTGAATATTGCATTAATATGTAATGTACCTATATGTTTAATTTATATTTTTTGTTAATTTTAAATTGGTTATTGTTTATGATATTATGTATACTTAATTAATCTGAAAGTAAGTGTTATTTATCAAATAAAAGTTTAATTTATATTATAAAGGTTACATTCGCAGTCAGGATACTAAGTTGTAAATTTAGCTTCTTCCAGATCTCATCATCAGATCCCTACTAGGAGCCAACGGGATTATCTTCCAACGGGACCAGTTCGATAAAAAAAAATCGAATAACAAGTCTCCGAGATATCGAGTAACATAAATACAAATCAAACAGTTGGATAGAGAATGTAGCGAAAGCTATTTTAATAATTTACATGTTATCAATGAAAACTACGTATTAGATATGAGAAAGCCTGATTATCGTGTCAAAAAGATCCGAAAACGCCTCTGTCGTTATGGCAATAAAGGCGTGTTCAGATATTTTTGATCGATCCGGACGCTACGATATATCTGATGGCTGTTCAAAGTACTCGCTTTACATACCGCTAAGTAATAAAACGAATACTCTAAAACAAGTAAAATGCCATTATATCCATACGATTTATGCTCAAACGGTCAATAATATGGGCTAAAAGCTCGTAAAAGTTGCGCAAAGTACGTATCGATCATAGTTACACAACCTGCCCGGCTGTTAGGTCGGCACGTAAAGCTTTCAAAATGTTGGGCCAAGACGGGAGACTAGTACTGCAGAGTTATTTAAAAAAACAACGATGAATGCTATCTTATAACTAATTTGAAGGTTATGTTGAAATCACGGGAGCTTTAATAATAATGTCGTTCAGAAAATGATTGAAGTAACTATACAGTGTGTGTCTATGATACTGGCTTTTATGGAAACCGAGGAATGCGATGCAGATTTCTAGCCAAACTGTGAACATTATTCGATTCAAAATACTAATTTTAAAAGTAAAACTTTCTAAGAAAAGTTAATTGAGAAGCAATGTACTTCAAAATGAATCGTTAATTTGCACTTGACAATGACAGATCGCAGCCACTCACAACGTTTGACAACTAAGAAGTACACGCGTTACATTGATCGTTCGGAGGAAATAAAATTAATTCTACGGTCAATTTAATTATTTGTCAAATGTTAATACTTGAAAACGATTGCTATAATGCGTATTATTACCCATTTCGTAAAAGCCCGGGGCATGGAAACAATGTATATTCCACGAGTGGTTTTTATACTATACACTAGCCAAATAGAAAAATGCTTAAATTTTTTTAAAGGCAGGCTCTTGGTGCCTAAATTTTTAGAATTTACCGCTTTTTGTACTGACAAGGTTGGCAAGTATAATAATATCATTTGCCAAAAATATACGTGTGTATAAAGAAGACGTATATTTTTGGTAAATTAAATTAGTCACTACATATATCATTTTTGCCATTGACTTGTCACCATACGATTTTAGATACCTATAGAACTTATATTTATTTAGTTTGTATAACGATGATTAACACTTACAGAAAATATTTGGTTTTCACATTTACAAATTTATTGATTTTTATGACACTTGACTATAATAATTAATAACCGATAAAACCGGTAAACATAATGAGTACTTCCCATCTCTCAGCCTGTATTTTGCTTTTTAAGGAAAGATGATTGGGGCATTCGTCATTCAGCCCCAGGCGAGACCATTATGCAAGCAAATGAGACTAATTTTGAAATCAGAATCCAGGACCAATTACGACATTATGAGCAATTTAAAAACTCAAAAGTTTGTAGAACATATGAACGTAGATTTGATAATTGACTATTCGTCAAAACATTTAAGGGTATACGGGATGCTATAAAAAATATAAAAATTGTTGATATTTGTCTGAGATTTCTAAGAATGAACTTTTGACAGTTTTAGAAATGACCGTGTATGATGTATGACGTTAAAAGGCTATCGAAGAAATGGTGAGTCTTACCGTTATATTTATGAGGATTAATATAGAACTGTCAAAAGTTCATTATGTCTAAAGGAAGGCAATATTTTCGGAGATAACCGTTCTAGAATAAAAATATGTGCCCTCCTCTAATTTTAGATAAATAAGTCCAAATTATATGAAAAAAATCATTAAATCAAATTATTTTTGAAAGAACCCTTAGGGTTCTGCTCCACTGACGCGGAGCGGAGCGCACTGTGCAAAATTGACCAATTACATTCTTCAAATTCGAATTCGAAACACTGTGATGCGATCTCATTGGCCGAGCTTCCCCAGCTCCGCTCCGCTCCGCACCTTTATGACTGGTTTTACTGTATCACCTTGTATTGGATGTAACTATAGTATCTAATAATAAGGAATGACAAAGGTAATTAATCTCATCTGTCACAATTTAATAAGAATTATAATCACCGTTCCAGCACCATGTTTAGAAACAAACGATTCATTATTTTTTCTAGAACTACCTTTTATGTGTTTTACTAGGAAACCGTTTTCCGTAGGTGTTTTGTGTCAGGTTGATTCATGAACAGAAACAATGGGAAATTAGTCACTTCAGAATAATTTTGTGTAGTTTTGATGATTGATTACATTTCGATACCTGTTTTATGTGTTTTAGTCGCGTGGTGACGCGTATAAGGATACTTACAGCACCCGAACTTTTCCTGTAGGTATCTTAAGAGTCGACCAAAGGTGCATTCAGACCAAACGAGCATTCGCTATTCTAACCCCCTACTCTACGAAATTCGATCGTTACACAAAACGTGATTCGTTGATTTCGTAAAGTGGGGGATAGAATAGCGAATGCTCGTTTGGTCTGACTGAAAGCACCTTTAGGGATCGAATTGTACAACTTATACTGAAGATGGATGATGGGCAGAACTGACAGCAGCATCATCATAGTGGATATATGTCGCAGTGGAGTCATTCTTTAGTACTAACTGAATCTGGTCACAAACATTGCATATAAATACTTAACCATCAAATTCAGTAATAGTAATAGTACCTAGCCTTTTTCATGCAATGTTTACAAATTATATGTAAGATTAATATTAAGTTCTTCCTATTTTTGCATGTCTCATGCGGAAAAGGCCTCCCCTAAATTTTTCCATTCCTTCCTGTATGCTTAGCACATTATTGATATGTCAGTATGCCGCCGCGAGATAGATTTTCCATCTTTTAATAACTATATGAATGAAAGAAGGATGGATAGTCTTATCTCGCGGCGACATATTGTCGCACTAATCCCAGCTCGCTCTCCGTCTATAGTTTGGTCTACCTTGCCAAACATACATATATCATCAGCCTATCTCAGTCCACTGCTGGACGTAGGCCTCTCCTATTAACTACGCGTATAGACGCATCAGGAGGTAAATGCCCATAATCGCTTCGCCGGGCAAGCGTAAGCGATCGCAGTAATGTGTCCATTATGATGACGCTGCCCATCATCAATCTTCTATTATATCAGTGACACTTCAATCCCTTAGTCGGCTCTTACACCCGCGTGAACAGTTGTGGTGGTGACAAATGTATGTATGTACACTACATGATACCATGCCTTTAAATTTAGTAATTACTATTTAATAAATAAACCCGAAGCGTTGTTCAGCCCACATACACAAGCGCTATTATTTGTTCAATTTATCATGGACTCGTTTGGTCACGTCACGCGGCCCACGCGCGTTTTACTTCGCACTTACCTACCTCCTTGTAGGTTATGTGCGCCTGGTACTATTTGCGAAAATATTCTGTGTGTAGGTAAATTAATATTTCCATTATTTATTTTATTGCGAGGTCATGCACATGTTATGCCTAAACTTGACCATATTCAATAACAAGGTGATTTCAACAACGGTTTGTGAAAACACCCAAAGACACAGAATTAGATTTGGATAGAAGAAACAAGTTCATTCATTTGTATGGCGGCAGAGTGTGTCAGATTTTGTACTGAAGTTGTTACTTGCCTATGGTTTTAAATATGTCTCAGGCCCTTGAGTATTCATATTTTTTTGTGTTGTTGCAATTAATATTACCTACTTAAGGATGCATTATTAATGTTTTTTCCCCTCACTAGCTCGTAAAGTGCTCGTTTATCCTTTAATACGAACGTGTAAAAACGCATATTATTCACTTGTGTGGCAAAGTAATGATCTTGGTTTTGGAATAACAAAACGTAAAATGCTCATGGAAATTGTTCCATATTAATGATACTTAAATAATTTGTTTGAGAATTTAGTGTAAAATACAAACCTTTATATAATATGATAATTTTAACATATAAATCCTAAAATTCCATAAGTAACAATTGTTTTAGTGAATGATGATAAGATGACTAGATGCAATCACAAAACGCAGAAAATGTCAACGTCAACATTGTCAAAGAATATTATAGGTTATAATCTTTATTTACCGACTCGAACACGCATAAAAATAGTAAACTAAACAACTTTCAGGGTGTTCTGTTATAATTTTGTAAAAATAATGAATGAGAATGATTTAATAATGCATTGGCGTTGGTGTGCAACTACAGGAATGTGTTAAAATCGTGCTGCGTTTACTTTTTCGTGGTAAGTTTACTGCGACAAAATCTTGCATTAAATACATGATGCATTTGGAAAATTATTATCACTAACCCGATGATGATTGTAATGTGAACAAATAATTACCTTTTTTGAGTTTCCTCGCTATAGTGAGCGGAAAAGTTTTGTGTTACACACGGGTGCAAATGTATTTTACTTCTCGTATGTTAAAACACTCGCTGCTCAGGATTCTATTTTAGAACCACTCGCTTCGCTCGTGGTTCAACTATAGAATCCTTTCGCTTGCTCGTGTTTCAATTTCATACTCGCGGGTAAAATACAACTTTGCACCCTTGTATAACAAATAACTATTGTTCACTTCAACTTACAAAATTTGACGCCCGAAAGCTGCAAGCTGCGATTAAAGACGGACAACTCAGTAGATTTTACTGAGTTCGTTTGACACGCTAAGTAGATACGTTTGCTTGATCTACGAGGGCTGTTCCGAAAGTTTTTAGTTGCTCCGGTTCTAATCATGCGATTTAAATTAAATTTATATCATTGTGAGGGACATTTCAATACTTATTATGGTTAATAAATTTATGCATGTAATGGGAATAGTTTTTTTATTATATTTTTTTTACAAAAAGCTGTTTTGTATGAAATTAAACATTGTATGGAAAAATTGGCCATTTTTGACACATTGAAGCATATTTTGTATAAAAATCTTTGAAAGCCGTACTTAAATATACCCGGGATAAATAATTTAGTTCATTTTGCGTTTTTTAAATTATAATTGAAGAACAATGATTATTGATTGAATGATGATTTTTACAATATACGAAATTCCGATTTAAGAGTTTACGATTTTTTCCGGTGCCTACTCATTTATGATTAAAGTAAAGGATATCACGTAATTTGTACTTAATAATAACGGAAATATCATCAATTACTAGTACCTATAAAATAAAATAGTTTTATAAGCGAATGATGTTCATAGCATCTCATTAAAAAAGTGTTTTAAAAACCGGTATCATGGTCATTGGAGTAAGGCTCGACACGTCTAAGTAAAACAAAATAATAAAAATATCTAAAATCTTTACTAAAACAAATTTACACCGCCTAAAGCGTCATTGAAATATCCCTCAAAATGGTGGAAGTTTTATTGAAATCGCATAAATAGAACCGGAGCAACTAAAAACTTTCGGAACAGCCCTCGTATGGTGTATATGACATTGACATCTGTGCCCAAAGACAATATTTCATTGCATGTTTGGGAAAAGAACATGATGATCTGTGGCATGGAATGTCATAAAAGCGATGAATTTTAACGACTTGCAAAATAAAGTCCGGTTTGCGGAGTGACGTCACGTGACTCCCATGACTCGGTGGTTGACACACACCTCACGTCCAAACCTCTTCGTAAGTCGTGAGGTCCTGGTACTTTGAATGAAAACAATACTGATAAGTGACAATGTATTCAAAGATCGATATCGATCAAAACATAAATAATATTTCGATGCAAGTGCAAAAAAAAAAATATTCGACGAGGGTGAAAATCACCTGAGTTAAAAAGAAGTTTTTACACGTGTATCGAACTACTTTTTTCATAACAAGTGCCCTAAAAAGAGAAAGGGTTTAGCAGCCTTACCGAACAAGAGGTGCCTTTCCCCACGGATGAGGTCAATATTTTAGGTGGTGTACTAGCAGGACCTAAGAATACTCCATGCTTAATATCAGCTCTAGATCTTCTTTTGTTTCAGAGTTATTCAAGATAATGTAAAATATACAGGGTGTCGTTGAAAGTGGCATATTTCGAGAACTGTTCAAGTTAGATCAACCAAACAAAATTGTGTTTGATAACAATAAAATAAACTACAAAATGCATATTTTTAACCTGCATCTTGTCCTTATTTTTCATAATAAAAAAAGAGTTCTTGTTTTTTTTTCAATATTTTTTTTATTTCACGCGGAGGTACACCTACAAAAAAAATATGCATACAGAGCCACTAATGTCCACTGTATACATAAATAAAAATATTTCCGTAAATCATCGTGCGTCATGCCAAAAAAAAAAATATTTCAGAAGTAGTCGTTACTGGCATACAAATAAAGTACCAGTGCAGTGTGAACATAAGTTAGTATGTAGGTATACAATCTCTTGACACTTACCGCACAAAATATAATTGACGTAAATTGACTTATTAGTGCATTTGCTATATAAATCAGCCTCTTGTCAATTTTGTATGTATTTCTTCTTTCCACATATATTTTTTAACGTTTTTTCACAAGGCTTACACTTAATGTTTTCCATTTTCCAACAGAAAATGCAACAAATCAAATGTCGAAAACAATATTATGTGTCAAATGTTTATCTCTCTTTTATACAGTGGTATACAGTCAATTTACGTCAATGATATTTTGTGCGGTAAGTGTCGAGAGATTGTATACCTACACACTAACCTAACTTATGTTCACACTGCACTGGTACTTTATTTGTATGCCAGTAACGACTACTTCTGAAATATTTTTTTTTGGCATGACGCACGATGATTTACGGAAATATTTTTATTTATGTATACAGTGGACATTAGTGGCTATGTATGCATATTTTTTTTTGTAGGTGTACCTCCGCGTGAAATAAAAAAAAATATGGAAAAAAAACAAGAACTCTGTTTTTTATTATGAAAAATAAGGACAAGATGCAGGTTAAAAATATGCATTGTGTAGTTTATTTTATTGTTATCAAACACAATTTTGTTTGGTTGATCTAACTTGAACAGTTCTCGAAATATGCCACTTTCAACGACACCCTGTATATTTTACATTATCTTGAATAACTCTGAAACAAAAGAAGATCTAGAGCTGATATTAAGGGGTCCATATTGGCACTTATACAATTTTTTCTTCGAATATTTTTACTAATACCGTTTTTTACTCATAATCATCATTACTCCGAAAATTTTATCTCATACTTTTTTTCTTACTAAAAATTATACTTCTACCTACAATGTTCATAACGATTTTTATTTCGAAATTTTATCCTCCTAAAGTCGTCAAGTAGATTAATCTATTCTCATAAAGTTATTTGAAATAAATTGTTTATTTATAAACATTTTCCCATTAGGTTCACTCTGTTGTGGTATGATTCTTATATGAATAACATAAACTATGTAGTCATAATGGGCTTTGTGCAGAAACTGTTGTGGCATACTCAACTTTAGTATATTTCTTTGTGGCAGATTTCGAGTTGTTCGAATATTATTCGAGCATAATTTCGATGCTCCTACGTATTTATGATGAGGCATAATCTTGATGTGCTTAAAAAGTATCGGCATAGTTTGTTTTAGCATAACAGAGAAGGAATAATTACAACCTCTCAATATAATCGAGGTAGTAGTTGGTAATATTCTGTACGTTACTTACTGTGTTACTGAGCTGAGTACTTTCTAGGTTGCTAAAAAAAAAATAACCTCGAAGACTAAGGCGGGAGCAAAGCTCCCGCCTTAGTCTTCTAACCTAACCTATCCGAGTCGGATCTGCCCCGGAAGGTTTTGTTCGCTCGCTTCGCTTGCTCACTGCAGAAATTTTCACCCTCACAGCAAATTCTGCCTGACGAAAAAGGCAAGTTTCGAACATGTGGCTACATGCCCAAAAAAAAAATGCAAATCTAATTTCTGTCTTATAACACTCTGCGTAAATAATGATATGCCAAGATAGTTTCGGACAAATGTTATTTAAGCCAAGTGATGTTTCTGTCTCATTAAGTTGATGCCAAAATAGATTATACCAAGTCTGTTATGTCCTAATCGTTTCGGACAAAAAATGTTTAGAGGGAACCCGTTTAGTACAGTACCTACTCTGCCACAACCTGATTTGTGCAGGTAGCTAGTTTACAGTAACAGTACGATTTATATTTAATTAAACAAAAATAATTCATACATAAAACCAGTACAGATAAAAATAAATACCTATAACATTAGAATATATAGCATACAATAAGTATAGTGAAAAATTATATAAACATAAAAGTTAGTACTAAAAATATGTATGAAAAACAATATTATGAACATAAATAATTCTATGTGATGATAATTATGAACAAAGATTATTCTAAATACCGATCATTATGAAGTTAAATTGTATAAGAAAAATTTTCGGAGTTCCAATAATCTAAGTTGCAATTTTATAAATACTTTGGCGCACCCGATATTAAGCATGGAGTATTCTTAGGTCCTGCTAGTACACCACCTAAAATATTGACCTCATCCGTGGGGAAAGGCACCTCTTGTTCGGTAAGGCTGCTAAACCCTTTACGCACAACATAACGCCGCACTAGTTATGAAAAAATAAGTTCGAAACTAGTGTAGATAATTTAAATCGACACGAGTTAGAAATTTCCTTTTCAGTACAAAATGGTGCTTTTTTACGCGCTAGTGCGAGAAGTGGTCCGTTTTATGTCAGATCGAAGGGACAGTCAAAGACAAAATAAGGTGTACACAAAAATGTTCAAAAATATGTCCCAGTGCACTCTAATTCTGTGTAATAAGAACGTCGTAACATATTTATGAGTGGATTCTGTCGATACTTATTTTTGCACTTGACTGGACCATCTCGGGATATACCCGTTGGATAAAAAAACATAATTGATTCACGATTACCGGGAGATACCGAGGACATTCTTTTTTTTTGATGCCGGTTAAAATTGTCCAAATGAAAGACATCAACGCGCGCCTTAATTTTAACAAGTGATTTACCACTTAATTTACACAAGCTACCCAACCCGGCTTTGCGCGGGTTCAATTTCTCCTGTATTACTCTGTATATTAAATAAACGGCATCATAATGCGATGTGTAGTTTTAAAGATGTACGAGTAAGCATACATAGGGTCGCGTTTTATAGAGTTAGATTTTATAGTTTCGCTGTTTGCCTCTCTAACGCACGCACGTAGGTACCTAATGGCTAGAAAGAGAGGCAAACAGCAAAATTGTAAATTGTAACTTTATAAAAAGCGACTCAGCAAGCGACTTAGCTTTATACTATGTAATAGCGATTTCAAAATGTTATACATAGGTATTCAATAAGTTCATTTTATAGTTACCGGTTGAAATGACTTTAAAAAGCTATATTTTTTATTTATTTTACACTTACAATTAAACATTGTTACAGGTACTAAACCTAAGGGCGGATAAGTGTACATAACGAAACTAAATATAAAAATATCTTCTCATTTTGGCTATTCCATCCTGAAATCTACTTACCTATAACCAAAAACTGCGTATATTTATCGGCAGCTAAAATGATATGTGGGAAAAACATATTGTGAAATATGCCCTGTAATTATAATAAGCAGAGATCGGATGCAATAATATGAACATGACTCCAAAGTTGGCTAAATTAATAATTCAACGAATAATTTCTTGAAATTTGATTTCAAAGCTTTAAGGCGACTATTTACAAAGGTTTTCATAGTTAGGTAATGTTCTAAAAATCATTAAATGATTACTTATTTAATCAACTTTGGAGTCATGTCCATATTATAGCGAACAATGACGCACATTTGTCCGATCTCTGAATTAATAATATACTCTATAAAGTAACCACAAATTGAAACGAAAGACCTCACTTAATGCATTAATAGATTAATTATAATAATGGAAGCCACAAGGTTATTTCGTAAAGTCATCTTCCCACATAGTGAAGCTCGGATATTAAATTATAACATCATAAGGCACCAGTGATGTAATGGGTACCATTTGTTCACATGACTTGTCAAATCATCAGCTTGTTGGGACTTGTCCACAGTTGGGCTACAAACAGTCTGTAGTTGTTAGGCGTTTGAATAAAAGTGAAAAATCTATTTTTAACAGACTTCAAAAAAAGGAGGAGGTTCTCAATTCGACTGATTGTTTTTGTTGTATGTATGTTCTCTGAGAGTCGTGAACCGATTTTTTTTTGTGATCGAACGTGTATAACCCCGAGATGGTCCCGTTGGCATCAAGTTGCGGTCTGATGATGGGATCTTGGAGAAATCGCGGGATCTCTTCAAATGTTATAAGGATTTTTTTTCTTCTGGAGCGATTATCTCCGAAAATATTGACCATAGAAAAAAACTTTCTCACAAAACCCTTATTCTTTTATAACGACCTATTCAATGATACCCCACACTACAGGATTACAGCAAATAAAAAAGTAATCTCCACTTCACCAGTTGGGCAGATCACCGATTTTTTTTTCTAGTTTTTATTGTACCACTTTGTTGGCATAATTAATATGTATAGGTACCTGTACCGAATTGCAGCTTTCTAGTACTAAAGGCCACTGAGCTATGCTGCGGACAGACGAACAGACGGACATGGCGAAACTATACGGTTTCCGTTTTTCCATTTTGGCTACGGAACCCTAAAAACTAAATAAACCTGGATTTATCAATCGAATTGACGCGTCAGTCCGTAAAGGTAAGGTAAAGCAGGCGATCGCACTCGCTCCAGTATGTAAGAGCGCGATAGAATGCAATACGTATCGAGTGAAACGTATCCTTTACTTTCCAACTCATAAGTTAGTTGTTAACCGACTTCAAAAAAAGGAGGAGGTTCTCAATTCGACTGATTTTTCTTTTTTTTTTTCTTTTTTTTTTTCTTTTTTTTTTTTTTTTTTTGTTGTATGTATGTTACCTGATATCCCCGAGAATAGTGAACCGATTCTAAAATTTCTTTTTGTGATCGAACGTGTATTACCCCGAGATGGTCCCATTGGCTCCAAGTTGGGGTCTGATGATGGGATCCTGGAGAAATCGAGGGATCTCTTCAAATGTTATAGGTACATGTATGGCGCTTTTGGTAATTTTCATTCATTTACAAGAATTTGCATTCAGAAAGTAGGATTTGAGGAAACCAATGATGGAAACAAATCGGGAATCTTGGAGAAACCGGTTGAAGTCGGTTTTTTAAATTTTTAATTTGGTGATTATATTTATAGCGTTCCCACAATCAGAAAAAACTAACAATATTGATGAAATTGTTAATTTAGGTATCAAGCGTAGGTCGGTGTTTCTATGCGATTTGTTACGCGTTTTTTTTGTTCATTACCATCACCACTTTATTATATTTACCGTTTCATAAAAGCAAACGAGACTATTATGCCAGAATAGCAGACAAACATGCGTTTGCTACAAGATAATCAAAAATGACTTCACTATTTATACGCAGTTTGTCAATAATTTGGGAATGGTAATGACTTGATTCTTGCGACTGAATAATCGTATAGACCTACCCAGGTAATAATGATGATGTATTATTTAGGGCTTGCTTCAATAAGGGTGTAAATTTGAAGGAGCCCTTTATGATAAAAGAATTTAAAAACCTCGTGGTACGGCTACAGTGTGCCCACACCTTGACAGGTCATTACCACCTGTCGTGGTTTTTACTGCTTTCCACTTACGTCACCCATTGTAGACGAATCGAGCGAATTCTATACGAGCGTTCAGATTAAACACAGTTAAGTAGCTTTAGATAGCGTGCTAATATTAGCGCGACTAATGCACGTGTCGTATTCACGGCGCAATGTAGGTATTGCAGTTTTACTGTTGCACTCGCGATACATTCGAGTAGTCTATTGGAACCGTAGACCCTTGTCAAAATGACAAGTAGTAAGGAATTTCTTAAGCTTCGATTTATAGCGTCACTTTGACATGGTTCTTGCGGTGTAGGGTTCCAACCAATTGGATGACTGTACCTTCCAAAACAAAACAATACTTACCGCTAAATGTTGCAACTGGCTGGCTGATTGGGCATAAATTGCTCTTTCTTTGATCCTTAAAAGGTCTTAATAATCAAAATCAAAGTCAAAACTATTCTTTATTCAAGTAAGCTTATTAATAGTACATTACTACCGAGGCCGCGAAGTGACTGGTTGCCGGCCGAATATATGTAGAACTACACTGCACCAAAAATGCTGGAAATCGTACGATATCTGGTAATAAGAACGTTTTAACATATTTATAAGAGGATTCTTTAGTTAGGTACGTGTTTTCGCACTTGACTGTACAAACGATGAATCCACTCATAAATCTGTCGCAAAAAAGTCAAAGCACACCGCTGTCATGTCGCGTCGCAGTTTCACACGTTTTTGTACAGGGAAAGCTTGGAGTTCATATCACCACTATACAGGGTGTAAGTCTAATACGGGCGAAGCTCTTAATTTCCAATATTATGCAAGTTTATAGTATTATAAACCAAAACACTTACATATTCATTTTACAATTCAATAAAATTACATATAAATTAAACCTTATTTTTAAAAATTATATAAATAGAACTCGCATCATGTCAAACTAAAATTAATTATTTACTTACATACACCTTAACTTGAGGGGTGTTAATTTACGACGTAATAAGTACATTCAAATCATTTTTACTTAAAATAAGAGCAACAAAATTTTCCATACAAGTTAATTCGGCGCGCAATGTAGAGCAACATACTCAAGTTAAACGCTCGTTGACAGCTAATTTCAAAAGCAAACGACATAACTGCAATATTAACAATAACAAATGTTTGTACCTACATTGCTGCTCCGATAATCTTAAAAAAATTCTGTGGGGTCATAATTAAGGGTAACTTCAAAAAAACCTTGTAATCCATAATTACACTAATGAATCTCATGCCTGGTTCAATTGATCGCCCGTATGTATATTTACTACACCTCGTATCTCAACACTTATTTGAAGGAAAAATCACCCGTATTTAGAGTTACAGAAAGGTTGCACCTTTATTCTGTGTAATAAGAACGTCGTAACATATTTATGAGCGGATTCTTTCGATACTTATTTTTGCACTTGACTGTTCATAGCTTAGTAGCTCACGGTGAGACCAGTGCCTTTAATCCGAGATTGAATAAGTATACCGACGATATGTCACGCGTTTTGATGCGACGCTGATAGAGTTTGTGCGAAAAATGATGGCATCTAACAGTAAAGAAGGCCCATATATCTCACGCCTTCACTTTTCAATTAAATTATAATCCCTAAAAAGATTCTGTCGCCTCACAGTTGAATTTACAGGTTGACATAAATTTTACTGTTATTACTTTGAGTCGTAAGTGCGAAAAACGAAATTCGTATATCTCAATGATTTTCTCACACTTTAATGACGTCTTCGTTTGAGTGACAAAGAAAATCCTCGAAATTTACGAATTTCCATTTTCGCGGTAATAGGCCAGTGCCGAAATATCGGGTGCTCAATTATTATTATTATTTTCTTGTTTTTGTATTTTTTTGCTCAATAATTTAAATTTACACGGTAAATATCGTAGTTCACTTGCTAAAAGCACGCCATTGTTATATCTTATCAAAACATCTACTACATTGCTTAAGTTGTCGGCACCGGCAGAAAATGGTAATTAGTTAAGCGCTAAGTGATTATACACTTTAACTTTTCATTTTGATCTTGTTATTACTGAGTAAGCTTATTCGGAACATAATTTATGTGCACTGTAGTCTAAATTTTAATATGTTTATGTACCAATCACAGTGTTGTCTGTGGTACCAATTGTACCGTGTTGTAAAGGTGAAAGATTTTTTTACTTTTACAGTAGCTTAACTCATTGATTTGAATCTATGAGTTATAAAATAAATCAATGTATAAATAAATATCTTGGAACATCTTATACCTACAAATCGACCTAGTCACACGGCAAGCTCAATTAAAGGCTTGTGATGTGGGTACCACGCGACGATAAATTAATTTACTTAAATGACAGTCGATCAATACTTGCAGCTTGTAAACCGTCTCACAAAACATGTCGAAACGTAATACTGTATGACATATTACTCCACTCGGCCTTCGGTCAGACCAGTTCCACCTGTCACGCCGTTTCGAAATGACCGAGGAAATGGCTAAAAGCTTCGAGGGTCTGAATCTGAAACAGGTTCTGTTGTAGTGACGGTGGCTGTGTGGTGACGGCAGTAAGAATACATTTGTCACCACCCCAACTCCTCCTTCGGGTGTCATAAGAGTCGACTAAGGGATTGAAGTGTCACTGACCACTGTTTGATAAAAGATTGATGATGGGCAGCAGCGTCATCACAGTGGACACATTACTGCGATCGCCAATCCGCTTACCCAGCATGGCGATTATGGGCATTTACCTCCTAATGCGTCTATACGCGTAGTTCATAGGAGAGGCCTACGTCCAGCAGTGGACTATCATAATTCATAGGCTAATGATGATGATGATGATGACGGTGTCGAAGTCTGATTCTGCGGCATTACTGTACTGTACGTAACCGACCACCAAATTAATTGAATGAGGCGTTACTTTGCGGAAGTCCATCTTAAAGGATGAACAATATTACTTTGCAATTCTACGATACAGTCCGTATAAGTGAATTAATGTAACCCGCTATAATTACTTGCTGCAAAATAAATACGCGAATAACTACATATATAACAATCCAATTAATACATAACAATTTTTAGGACAACAAAATTTACTCATAACGGCCCATGACGTCATATTTTGATGACGCCGTCGTCATTACGCCAAAATAAAAAAAAAGGGGCCTTTTTTTTTGGGCCCTGGGATATTATGTCACTTGTCCTAAAAATAGAATGGACCTTACGAGGTTAATAATAATAACGTAGCGGCAGTTCATGGCTTGGTTACTGGACTAACTAATAATTCACGATTATTATATAACAAGTATGACATTAGTTTAGTAACAAATGGGTTTGGTCAGAACTGGAGCACTTGGACATAATCGCATTAGGTGTGACCTGACTGATAGTAGTGATAGTCATTTGTCACAGTCATGTAGCTTTGATAATAATATTATGTGAAGATATATAATAGGTATAGGTATTATATCTTCACATAATCAGCCTCTGTCAGTAGCACTGGGCTGGATGCTGCGACCATATACAACATGGACGTCTAACGCCAGCTCAAAAATGCCCCCAAAACCAATTCTTCAATTGTACCACAGAACATAGCGCTTTTCTTAACACCGCGCATATTTCGGCGCTACATCTTTGACAAATGTTTATAGGATAAAGCCAATCAAAACTTTGACGGACCAATCACAAGTATTTTTAAATGGCGGTTTAAGTTTTGATAGGTTGATATTGAAATTTATTCCCGTGATGCATTGAAGAGAGGGTGACACTTGTCAACTAAAATTGAGGACCGTTTTTGAAAGGCAATTTAGTATGACGTGCGGCTTCAATGTTTTATTTGTTCGTAGGCTGGATGTATGCGTCTGAACACTCTGAACGTATTACGGCATTTCTTGCTTTTTCTTTTGACCTAAATGCACCTTAATAAAAATTGATAGCGGTTCTCGAACTAGGACGAGCCTGTATCTCGGGAACCATATGCACCACTGAAATCGTCTCCATCAAGGGCACACTGTATACTGATCTACATATCAAGAGCGATTGCGATACAGATTTGACAAACACATTAGCATTGACTAAATCATCAAAGGCTGACACACTTCGTGCTCCGTACTCCGTACATCTTCATTACTGGACCAATTGCTTAACTCACCAACCTGTTTGCTGTCCGCAAACTTACACACTCCTACAGTTTCCTTTGAGTAAAAGCTTTGTCATCCGCAAAGTTTAAGTTGTAAAACAAACTTATGTTTACCATTAGTGTAACTGACACAGGCTATCGTTGAAGTAGTTGTAGAAGTGTAAAGATAAGTTTGTAGTTGTGTAGTGTGACCATCAAGTTGTCAGTGTTTATGTAGACAATTAGTCAAGTTGATTTTTGTTGGGAAATATGTCTTCAGTTGGATAGTGGACTAGTTTAGTCGTTCAATGACAGGTAGTTTATATGAATCAGGTATACATATATCTATATCATCATCATCATATAAGCCGAAAGACGTCCAATGCTGCTATGCTATTCTCTTATTCACACATTCGACGCTGCGTT
>JALPQI010025814.1:0-13615 GCA_025490895.1 Thaumatotibia leucotreta | reverse complement strand
AAATTAGGCTTGTGATGTGGGTACTGTAGAGGTTGTATAACAATCCTCTACATTACTGGTTACTTTCGGGTAAATTCCATATTTAAATGTATGACATTATAATCAACATAATAAATAAAATAGAAATTTGGTGCAGTCACCCTTGAGGCTCCGGCCTCCGGGTCACGCTCGCGATACGCGTAAACATAAAATAAATTATGATTCTTCAAAAGTGTCCCCTGTATTTCTTCTTAAATCTGCACCTCCCACAGTACCAACCAAGCGACTATATACAACGTATTACACCAGCCACTGAAAACCTTGAACGGGGTGATTTGGTAGGTTATACTGAACAACTTTTACTATGAAGCTAACCCAGAAATCTCAAAGAAAATTTGGCTTTTTCATACAAAATGTCGTGATCGATCGATCAAAATGTATGAAAAATAATTTTTTTTTCAGATTTCGTGATTGGCTCCATGGTAAAAGTTGTCCAGTATAACCTACCAAATCACCCCGTTCAAGGTTTTCACACCCTGTATAAACATATTTACAAATAATAGATAGACACATATAGATACTTAAATACATAGAGAGCTACGACCAAGGAACAAATATTTAAAATAATACCCTCACTGGTATTAGAACGCAGAACCTCCAGCGTCGTAGTCAGGGTCACTATATACCAACTAGGCTACGGAGGCTGACAAAAACAGTTAACACATTGAGCGCGGAGAACTCCCGAGGGGAGCTCTCTGTGGGAGGTGCATTTTCGCTACAAAGTGGAAAAATCGCGGGATCAGCTAAGAGTATTATCAAACCGCGGTTAGAATGGGATTCAAAAGTACTGTTGACACAACAGGGTATAAGTAAATCTAGGATATTCATAGTTATGTTCATATGTTCATAGTTTAAGTGCAAAGACTTGCAGACAATAGATTAATTAATCACTCACTACATCTATAAATACTCTTTTCTTGGTAAATGATGTGAATTGATGTGTCATTTGTTGTGTCAACAGTACTCTCGAATCCCTTTCTGATTCCGGTTTGATTACGAGCGTAGCGCATATCACATGTCCGCAATGAAAGTGTTAAGCAACTTACCAATGAAAAACCACACGTAAGATTTCCCATAAAGCTTGAGCTTGTAGACCTCGCAGAGCACGCGTCGCGCCGCCACCACATAGAAGAGGCCGACGATGACGCGCGCGTCCTGCCGCCGCAGGTTGCGCACGGCGTCGGCCGGGTCCGACAGGAACGACTGCCGCGTCACGATCTCGATGTTGGCCTTCTTACAGTGCGCCTCGAGGTCTTCGACCGTCTGAAAAACACGGCGAGACTAGCAATTGTTTTCACGACTTTGTTTTCTGTTGGATGGTATAGAAGAAAATGGCATATAATGTTAAATGAACACGATTTTGACACTTGGACGCAAACTTTACGTCATGTTATGTTATTGACTTATTTCAAGCTGATTGCACTAAGAATCTATAAGAGTAATTATGACCTTATCTTACAATAACTAGATGACGGCATGTTTTTTTAATGACTACGGTGAACAGAACAGTTGTTCTCAATTTAATTACCTACCCATCTTTTGCAGATTTTCGAAAACGAATTTTAAACATAAATACAGTTAAACGGTTAAACTAAAGCACGGAGTCTGCGTTTACGTACGCGTGAACGTGGGCTCAGTGCTTTAAAATGGATACCTATTTACTCGTAGGCTCTTTGAAACATGTCGTACGTAGTGACTAAATACACGTGAGTTTACCCGTTTATTTTATTTTATTTATTTTTATTAAAGGTTCGCAGGTGTAATACATATTAATACTTAAAGATAAACATGCCAGTAATAACAAATCGCTCGAGTATTCACCCAATTACATAGTCCGTGGGCTAGTCGGTCTGAAATTAGAAAACGGTATAATTTGGGGGTACCAAGTGTCCTTTTTACAGTAGTTAGACATATTCATAAGGATGTTAAAAAAGTATGATAGACATCTCAAAGTGGTAGCTAATAGGCATACGGGCTATTTCAAGATTTCCGTTGTATGACAGGTATGGTTAAAATTAGGAGGTACAAATTTTCCTTTTCACGGCTGTTAGGTAAGCTTATAAAAACGTCAAAAATGCCATTTATAAGTGCTACCTAACAAAAATGGGGGCCAATCAAAGATGGTGGATCTCAAGTTTTACGAAATCAAGTATATCTCAAGAACTATTAAATATATGTAATTACTCTCTTGAACAAAATTAAAGGCATATCTGTAAGCTTCATATTTTGCATATACACCATATTGCTAAAACCAACCAATAATTAATTATGACCAATTTTTTGAAAATTTAGTGTTTTTGATTTTTTTTGTGTCGTGTTTTTACGTAGTAGTCATGACGCTAGAAAAACTAAATATTTTTTAACTTGTTGGCGGTATTAAAAAGAAGACCCATAAAAAATATTGAAATGAATTGTAGTCATAATCCACCGTATACTTAGTGATTTAAGAGGCGATGGAAGTGCCACTCGTAAATAATAGTCCTTATTTCAAATAACCAAGATTGAAAAATATAAAAAAAAAGCTTACCTAACAGCCGTGAAAAGGAAAATTTGTACCTCCTAATTTTAACCATACCTGTCATACAACGGAAATCTTGAAATAGCCCGTATGCCTATTAGCTACCACTTTGAGATGTCTATCATACTTTTTTAACATCCTTATGAATATGTCTAACTACTGTAAAAAGGACACTTGGTACCCCCAAATTATATCGATTTCTAATTTCAGGCCGACTAGCCCACGGACTAACAGGCAACAATTAATTGTTTAATTATATTTATAGCTATTATATCTCATGAATGTTGAAATTGAATTTTAATCAATCAGTATTTAATTTTATTTATGCATGTTACATGTATTCGATGTCTAAACTACTCTACATGGTCATAATCATAATAATATCTATTTTTGTAGCTTTTAACGTGGGCAAGAAATCAGTTTTTACCAATGAACCTAATGTTTTATAATAATATTACCTTTTGTTACTTTTCAAAAAAGTGGGCATAATTTCAATTTTACTGAAAACATAGTCATCAAGGTTCGCATTACTTAGAAAGTATCTAAGCTCAAATGCACTTATTTTTATAGCGTGAGCAAGCAAAATAGAGCGCAAGAACGCTTCAAACCCACTTATGCAGAAAAAACCGGAGGCGCTCTAATTACATTGAATCCAGCGTGAAAGACTCCGGCCTCATTCATTGCGTGGAGCTACGCGGCCCTTGTAACAGTGAGCTCCGCTGGCAGTGTTTAGGAAAAAAACTCCCTTTCATTTTCATTTGAATAGTAACAAACCGGCAGCCATTATAACTCGACCTACGCTTATATCATTTTCATCATTATCTTTTCAAACCCTAAGCATATTTCCAGAGCTAAAAATAAGTCTTTCTCGTTACCTTCATTCTATTGACGTGTGACTCCTATTTACTTACATTAGCTACAAGTTATATAATGACCTACATACATACATAACAAATTTCACTTGTTCACGATGCTTGGGGTTCATAATTTCCGATAAGGAAAAGTTTCACATCCTTCCGGGCAAAATTGCGAGCTGAATTTATCTGTATAAAAGTTGTCTCGTCTTTAGACATCAGTTCTTATAATGAGTATCATTTTATTACAATAAGTTTATTCGAGTAACAGAAGTACGTTTTATAAAGGTATTATATTAGTCAAAACCTTGATATCAGTACCTATCTGATTACTTAGATGATAGTAAAAAAAGAAAGCAATAAATTATTGAGGTGGTATTTGTTTCCGAACACTTCACGAACGTATACCTACATGGTTGAAATACTCTAATTTTATTGTCCATATATAACAATTTAAAGTAGAATTCCGTAAAAACAATCTACCACTTAAAAAGGTTACCTACTTAGTTAATAGTAATAGTTAATAATAGTGGGATGCTAGAACATTGGAACACTTGCTTCTCCTTTTGTTACTCGTATTTCCATTTTGGCAGCACTTTGAATTGGTTTGTATATTTTGTTTGCTTTGTTTCAATGGCTGATACATTTACCGCATGTCTATAATAAAATATTCATTGCCTTTTCCTTACAACTACCCTTCTGGTTCCATTTGAACTAATCCGATTTAGTAAATATTGGGTCTTAAATCTCCGACCTCTCAATTGTACCGTCAAGATTACTTTATCCTTTTCCATCGATACGTTGGGAGGTTTCATGATCCACTATTTAGAGAGGAAAGATGAACATAAATCGTCTAAAAACTAACTACTTAGTTCCTAATATAATTTAAATTGCGTACTTGATGCGTCAAATATCGCGAAAGTTAATTCCAATTTCCACTCACGTCATTACATTAATGTGTAGATTTACTTTTACGACCTGTTTCACACTTCTCGAATAATTTTATCAGGCAGATTAAATTATCAATATTCGCTAGGTACCTACCATAATATATAAAAGAAAGGGACAGCTAAAATTTATCTGATTAATATATATTATTCAAGGATGGTAATACAGGCCGTTAGAGGCGTATAGTTATGTGTGTACAGTCAAGGGCATAATATATATACACTTCTCCATACTGATCCCTTACAAATGTGTCTATATATTAATGCACTCGACTGTACAGTGGAGTTCATATATATATTCAAATATATGTGCAAATCTTAGGCTTCAATAATAAATGAGCATAGAAAAGGACATATGAATCTGAACAGATTCACCAATCAAAAATATGTGTACCTACCTAAATATTACCTGTCATATTAATCTGAATATGTGTCGCAATAATATGTAATCAACTGAAACGCAAAACTTATTCCTTATATCTTGAAAGTTATCGAAAAACCGTACTGTCTAACAATTCTTTTTTCTCTTCCACTTTACGTGTGATGTGATGTCATAGAAGTGTCATTAGTATTTGCTTGTGGCTTTTTACCCATTTATTTGCAGAACGCTTAGCATATGATTGGTGCGACAGTATATCGCGGCGAGACAGATTGCCCGTCTTTTACTAATTATATTAATAAAAGAGGGACGGATAGTCTATCTCGCCGCAACATATTGTCGCATATCAATCATGTGCTAAGCGTACTGTTTTGAATTTATGATCGACATAAAAGAGGTTGTTATCAACTTTAATCACTGGCCACTTACAAATTTGTTAATGATAATGATAACATGTCATGTCTATACCTGGATATTTTTCTAGCAGGAACGAGAGATTGACAAAATTAAACATCGATATAAATGTTATCGATGAATAGACCCTAGTCTCATAAACATGCTAACTTCATGAATTTAGGTAACCAAGAAATCCAGGACTCATCTAGGCTTTGTTTTGAATATAGAATACTTCATATTAATTATTTCCTATGGCGTTAGAGTATATTTTAATGGTCTTTGTTCTTTTGATGGGTATTAAATACAACATAATAATAAAAATAATGTATCGTTTTGAGTCTGATTTGCATTCTTGTAATATTTTGTAGCTAGAGCACATTATTTATTTATTAAATTTATTTGTCAACCACTATACAGGGTGTTTGGGATAACGATGTAGGAATTTCTGGAGATGGTAAAGGAGACTAATTGGAAGAGTTTGAACCCTATGTACCTTAGTCCAATATGTGACAGTTTTTTTAAATCACTTTTTTCAAAATGTTTAGTTTTATACCAAAATTTTACTTAAAAAGTTAAATTTAAAACAAAATATGCAATAAATAGCATTGATTTTTTTTAACATAATAATTAGTTGAGTAATAAATAAAAAAAATTGAACTCCCACTTGCCACACACAACATTTTTTTAAATAATTTTTCTATTTCATCATTACTGATTTCTAACAGTAAATTAAACTTTATCGGCCTGTGAAAAAAAAATAGTCGGGATAGTTCGTGTAAAACCATGCTTGACTTTCTAGGTTTTGATTACAAAAAATAGTACAACTAAATAGCAGTTAGTTTAAAAGTTATCGTCGATCAATTGTTGAACGCCATCACCAAACGAAATAAGTTTCTTGTAGTTAGTAGGCAAGTGTGAGTTCAATTTTTTTTATAAAAAAAAACTGTCACATATTGGACTAAGGTAAATAGGGTTCAAACTCTTCCAATTAGTCTCCTTTAGCACCTCCAGAAATTCCTACATCGTTATCCCAAACACCCTGTATAATAAGACTCATCGATAACAGTTATGTCGATGCTAAATTTTGTCAATCTCTCGTTCCTGCTAGAAAAATATCGAGGTATAGTCATGTCTAATATACTAGTACCTACAGATATTTATGACTTTTCAGTTGTTTACATAACAATGCGACACATGCTCAGATTGATATGACAGGTAATATGTACACATATTTTTGATTGGTATATCTGTTCAGGTGCATATGTATCCATCCATGCTCATTTATTTTTAAAGGCTTGTATTTCCTCATATATTTATGAGCTCGACTGTACCAATTTCTAACACACGCAAATGTGCAGACGTGTTAATCGAAATTAGATTACTAAATGCAATCAAGTTGAGATAGACACGTGAAGCAGATATCATAGATTTGGAAGCTACTTTGAATAGGTATTAGTATTACTAATCACGAACATAGTTTATCTATTAGCAGACAAAGGGGTTGGCGTGTCGCGCTCCACTCGAAGTCGATACGAACAAGTAACTGCCGATCAAACGAGTGACAGTCACGCGACCGTTTGTCATGAGGTGTACCTAATATCAAACATGTGCTTGCGGTCAACACATTTGAACAAAATAATATACGCTTGATAAATTGTGGATATAATTCGAAAGACGATGAATGCAATTAAAAGACGACTGTACTAGTGATGTCAGCAAGTGAGCCGCAGTATGATAATATAATTAAGCAGTGGCATCCTATAATTTGTGAGGTATACGCAGGGCGTTCCAAAGTTATGGGATATGAAGGGGAAGGACCTTAAATATCGTAGATAGTGTATTTTGCTGAAAGAAACCTTGATATTATTTTTTAAATTTAGTATTAGTGCATTCAAAGTTTTTCAAAAAATTACTTCCTTCACTTTAACCTGATGATATGAAGAATAGGTACAAAATCATTCCATATATTTAATTAATTCAAGCCGGCAACTGGCATAGATAAATAATGTGATAAGGTAAATCTATTCAGCTTCCCGAATTGATAATATTGGCAAATACAAGTTGTTTCGGTAAATTCATGCAAACATTTTGCCTTACGTACCTATTAATGAATATTCAGTGGTTATTAACGCTTTATTACATGTTTGACCTTCCATGCGAAACGTAAACTATTCAGCTACCTACTGGATTTATTTTTCAGCATTACTAAAGACCAAAGAGCTGGCAGCTTCCCCGCACAGCCTATCGGCATTGCGATACAGCGAGGAAATGCCATCATCATCCTCGGTACAATGCCACAAGGACTATTCTTAGACATAGGTTAGGTTAGTTCGATTTAATTTGTATATAAATTGCACAGATTCATCATCATCAGCCTGTGATAGTCCACTGCTGGACGTAGGCCTCTCCTATTAACTATGCATATAGGCATTAGGAGGTAAATGCCCATAATCGCCACGCTGGGCAAGCAGATTGGCGATCGCAGTAATGTGTCCACTATGATGACGCTGCAATTCTTAAGTCTATTCTTACGACACCCGCAGGAGGAGTTGGGGCACAGATTAGCATTGAATATAATCAAAAGTATGTCGCGGTCATCATTAAACTCGTTTTACTTAGTGTTTTATTAGAAATGTATTTAGAAAAAGTGAAGCAACTCACCGATATGAACACTTCCTCGGCTTGTTGTAATATAGCGATGCGAGACCAGCCGAATTTCTGCATGAGCTTGATCCTCGTTGGATTATGGACGGTGGCCGAGGGGTGCGTGCGGAACAGCGTGGGGAACCGCGCGCGGTCCGAGAGCGCGGGAGAGGACGCGCCGTAACATAGCTGTGGACAAAAATATCATTTAATTTTACACGAAAGGACAAAATTGCCGTTATTAATTATTTTAGAAGCGTGAAGAAGCATCTAGCGGGCTAGCAAGGCGGTGGCAACTAACAGGTTATTGATTGTCTCCTGTTCGTTGCCGCCGCGATTTGGGCTCTACTTTTCACTTACGATCAGGTGGAGTGGAGCCACTTTGTTGTGGCAACATAAAAAAAAAGAATTTGTAAAGGTAATTTAAATTATTCCATTAATTTGTCTTAAAAATCCTTTTGGATGTCCTAAAGCCAAAATATACAAGAACATAAACCCAAAAATACAAAAATTAAATAAATAACTTGTAAATTTTTTAGTAACTTGTGGAGCATTTAATTGTTAGTTGTTTATAGAGTTAGAAAAACGTATTACTGCTCACGACTCATGTTTCACCCTGTATAGATAACTATGTGTTCGAACCGGAGGATGGAAACAAAATAACCATAAAATGTTAATTAACCAGAACTTGAGAGTAAATAATTGACTGAAATTTAATAAAATATTTTAAAATAAAAATAAAACCGCCTTCAAAAATTCGCCCGAACTAAAAAGAAAAAAATAATTTTAGTTCCTACTTTTTAGGATTTCCTACCCAAACCTTAAAACCTTTTACCCTATTCATTGAAATAAAATATTATGGCTAGGTATCCTACAGATTTCTTAGAAGTCGGTGCCAAGCCGAATACGTTCATAGGTATATATTAGATAGAAAAAAAAAAGATTTGTAACTTACTGTCACTCCGATTATGTTTTTATCAACAGAATGATCTACCTCAGTCATTTTGATGAAAGCATAACCGGAGTGACAGTAAGTTACAAAGCTCTATCAAATACAGTCATATACTCGCGAAGTGAACATATGACTTGCTTGGCACCGACTTCTAAGAAATCTGTAGGATACCTAGCCATAATATTTTATTTCAATGAATAGGGTAAAAGGTTTTAAGGTTTGGGTAGGAAATCCTAAAAAGTAGGAACTAAAATTATTTTTTTCTTTTTAGTTCGGGCGAATTTTTGAAGGCGGTTTTATTTTTATTTTAAAATATTTTATTTTTTGCTTTTTAGTAGTGTAAAATCGTTATTTAGTGCAGTACATTCTAATTATAAGTATTTAGATCATAATCTAAATACTTATAATTAGAATGTACTGCACTGTAACAGGCCAGAAAACCTGAACTGGATAACTTAAATATTCAAAGAATTATCCCATTATCAAGGAGATATACATTGTATCATCAGCAGGTTTGAATAATTTCAAAGATTATAGGTTACAGCCTTAGCATGCCTATATTATTTAAAGAATCACTAACCGCTAACCAACATGTCATAACAACTAAGCAAACACTTGAATAGATCTTGAAAATGTATGACAGTTGTTATATTCAAAGAATTATCCTCCAACTCTTAATCGTTAAGGAGTTATACCTTTCGTCATCAGCTCACCAACATGAGACTATAACCACCTAAAGACAAATACTCAAATAGCTTCCAAAATACATGAACTATGTTATATTTAAAGAATTATCCCCGAACTCCTAATCTATAAGGAGTTGTACCTTTCATCATCAGCTCACCGACATGAAAGGATGACCACCTAAACGCAAATACTCGAATAGCTTCCAAAATACATGAAATATGTTATATTTAAAGAATTTTCCCCCAACTCCTAATCTCTTAGGAGTTGTACCTTTCATCATCAGCTCACCAACATGAAAGGATGACCACCTAAAGGGAAATACTCAAATAGCTTCCAAAATACACGAAATATGTTATACTTAAAGAATTATCCCCCAACTCCTAATTGCTAAGGAGTTGTACCTTCCATCATCAGATCACCAACTTAAAACGTTCATGACTAGACGCAAATACTTGATTTGTCTTCGAAAATAAATGAAAAATGTCATGTGTGCCTACAACATTTGAAGAGTTCCCTCGATTTCTCCAGGATCCCATCATCAGATCTGAATTCGGTGACAATGGGACCAACTAGAAGGTATACCCTTTCAAACAAAAAAAGAATTATTCAAATCGGTCCACGCGTCTTTGAGTAATCGGGGAACATACATAAAAAAAAAAAAAGATTTCGACGAATTGTAAACCTCCTCCTTTTTGAAGTCGGTTAAAAACTAAGTAGTTTTAGTTACTAACTGGTGTTACGGCTTGTATGTTTAGAAAGCTAAATAAATCAAGCTATCAGATTCTCCACATCTTTTCGTATTCTTTCCGATTCGGGCCGTTTGGTGGAAAAGGTGCTTAAATGATATTTATTACATTTAACGTTTTAAATAGCTTAATAGCCGTTATCATTTCTGAAAAACACCTTGTAAATTAGAAAAAGCCAAAAAAAAAACATGATTATTTCTAAGTAACTTGTGTTTCAGTTCCCTCCCCTGTTTTATTCAATTTGACTATTTGTTGGATTATATAAAACAATAGAAACGGCAAATAATTTCAAAATAGTCCGTTTTATAACTAAGGTATACAAGTAGAGATGAGAAAACTGTAAGTTTACCTACCAAAAGGTTTTTTTTAAGTTTTGCATCCATACTATTTATGAGATCCCTTACGTTTTGTATTAAACGAAAACCTATGATAAAATATCCAAATAGAAACCGGTCCAATATTACCTATTCATAACGAATCGTGGGTTCACGATTGTGTGCCTTTGATTCGCGTCAGCCGTGATATTGTGTCGGCCATCGGGAAAAAGGTTCACAAGTGGGTGCTCTATGAATATTAGCTCAAGTAATCCCGGGAACCAGAGGGACCTTGTCGTAAACAGGATAGGAAACGCTTTTTGCACTTAACACATTCCGTTAAGTGGGTTGTCATTTGTCATTATTACCCTGCGACCATATAATTATGTACTTATAGTTCGAGAAATATTATTTGACCGACTGTTATCTTACTTACGACCTTTTCTTTTGCGTTAACACGTTCCATGTGCAACTAAAATCGGTAGTGTCACCTCTCACGTGCAAATTTTCGCACAAAATTTCAAGCATAACCTGGCAACAGTATTAAAAGTCCGCCAATACCTCATTTTATCAAATTGTCACTTTTTACAGCTGATACGTGCGGGTAAGTTAACGTAGCTTAGCTCGTACCTGCAAATTTCAAATTATCCCTTTATATTTAAATAGGGTCGTGTATCATATCCTGCATGCACGTATCATCAATACCTTCAAATGTATCACATGTGATGCATCCACAGGGAACGTGTTAACACTTACTAGACAATCAGCTGTCTAGCACTTTCCTATTGTTAACGATGCAAAACAAAAGGTCGTAAGTAAGATAGGAGTCGGTCAAATAATATTTCCCGAACTATATAACATGGACGTCTAACGCCAGCTCAAATATGTCCAAAACCAATTGTTCAATAGTGCCAAGATGGACATAGCGCTTTTCTTAACACCACGTATATTTCGGCGCACCATCTTTGACATGCGTTTAAAGAATATAGCTAATCAGAACTTTAATGGACCAATGAAAATTATTTTTAAATGGCGGTTTAAGTTTTTATAAGTTAATATTGAAATTCATTCATTACCCTGATGCATTGAAGAGGGGGGTGACACTTGTCAACTAAAATGAGGACCGTTTTTGAAATGCAATTTAGTATGGCGAGTGGCTTCCATGTTTTATTTCATTATTTGTTCGTAGTTAATATCCATTATCTAAACAATCATCATGACGTGACTTTTTAATTTTCTCTTTGAAGCCTTATTCTTACTCGTACTTCTTACGTAAGTTCTAATGTATGTACCTACTTAGTTTGAGAGCGAACAGATTCCTTAAGGTTGGTTAGTGAATGTTGAGCTCGGCCTTATCTGATGCACAACACATGGCAACAAAGTCAAGTCGAGTTTTATACTCATTAGGTACATCCCAGTGGCTAGCTGTTTTATTTTAAGCACAATAAGAACAAATAAGTACTTTAATTCTTTTCTGCGGGAACTGCTCCAATTTCGAATAAAACCTAATTGGAATAGTTGCCTTTTTTGGGTACTATATTTTATTTTAATGAATTACCGACACTAAATAGATCCTAGTTTATTGTAATAGTTAGTTAGTTACTATACTTAGTAGTTATTATAGTAGTTAATTTTTATTTTGTAGTGGATTTTAGATAGTCTTTTTTAAATAAACAGACTATCTACAGTAGTTTATTATTGTTAAAGGGTCCATCTACCACAATAATACCGTTCAAATAATATACATGCTTAGACAATAGACATCTCTGTGTATCTTTAACGAAAATTACATTTAAGTGGTACTTTAAATAACTTTACTCACGAAGGGGTGGATCAGCTATCAACACCGAGAAACCGCAAGAACAACAAACAGGCTCCGTCTCTTTATTATTCTTAATGATGAAATATTTGCTTTGTTTCATTAGCGATATGCTCACAGGAAGGGCGCTGTATTATCGATAAAATAATTTCTACATTGAATACCTACCACTTGTGGAAATATTGTCAATTTTACTAAAATATATAATAACATCTCACAGGCAACTACAGTTTAAAAAGCAATTAATATATACATGTGAGAACAACTGAGTATTCCGAAAACATTAAAGTATCGTTTGATATTACATATCTATTGAAGATTAAGTAGCTAAGAAAAAAATTGCGTCGTAGCCAACTAAACTTATAAAATGATTACTCCAATGCACATATTTAGGAAATACGTACAGATATAGGTTTCCAATACACTAGAATACATTATGGCATTGGTGAACGAAAATACATTAACAGCATACACAGTCATTTTGTGCATCACATAAGGTGGAAGTACCGGTGCGTAACATGTTAGGTAACAGAAAATATATATCTGAATCATGATATTTTTCTCATATGTAAATCTATATAAATATAAAGTATTGTTATGTGTTTTGGGAGAGGACTATGTAAGTTTTGTTAAATACATCGTTTTTATTGCATAGGGTGACAGTATCAAAATTTCTCAAAATTGCAAATAAGTGTCAGGTGCTGGAAGTCCCAATAGATGGCACCTCCGACAAGTTTGAATGTCACATATTGGGACATTGAAAATATTAACAGTCTGACCTAATAAACGTCAGCCTGTCTTAAAATTATGCAACTAATTGAAATATAAGCTAACTATTTCAAAGTTGGGATATGAAGCATTAAAGGCACATACATTTATCATCGCTTAAATGCCCTAATAAATAGTTGATTATATCTTATCGATGGCAACTCAAGCTGTGATGACGAGTATTGGTACAGTGTATGGTACTAGTACTTCCACCTTAATATTAATATGTTCCCTGAGACTTGTCATTGATTCTATATGAGGTTGATAAATAAATGTTTATACAATTTGTCCAATTTGGTTGGTCATATAAACGTAAGGTTATAAAAGGCGAAAGTGGCGCAAAAAAAAAGTCTCGTAGCGTGCGATTGAAATATAAATAAGTACACACCGTTTTGTTCGTGAACATAATGTCAGTTTTGCTATTAATAGATTATTTGAAGTGGTTAACCGCGGGTTTGAATATCAATGGGACAGTTTCAAACCGTGTATAAATAAATAAGTAGCGTTCTGTGTTATTTAGTAAACAGTATTGCATTAATTCAACCTTTGTGGA
>JALPQI010025813.1:0-12708 GCA_025490895.1 Thaumatotibia leucotreta | reverse complement strand
GATTTACTAAGAGCATGGGTTTCTACCATCACTCGATCCCCAGGTTTATAATTTGGACAGTTTCTTCTACTCTTGTCAACATATTCTTTCCTCTTTTCTTCCTTCATTTCTTGTACTTCTCTAATTTGTTTCAACGTATTTGCTAGTGTTAGTAGTTTTGGCGTTATTTCTGGAATGAAATTTTCTGATAGAATTATCTCCCTTAAATCATGTTCGTTATCATCAGGGGTTCTCAATTCGCGGCCAAATGTTAGATATGCAGGTGTGTGACCGGTGGTGGAACCTTTTGCTGTGTTCATTGCAAATCGAATACTCGGCAGCTGCTCAGGCCAAACACGATGGTTGTCACCTACAATAATAGCGAGTTGCGTCTTGAGATCCCTATTTTTCCTTTCGACGGGATTGGTTTCAGGGTGATAAACGGGCGTAAACGCATGCTTGATCCCGAGGACGAACGTTACTTGTTGCATTACTGCGCTGACAAATTGGGTACCGTTATCACTAATCATTCTTCTGGGCATTCCATATCGTAAAAATATCTCGTTGATTAGAGTCATAGCACAGGCTTCAGCTGTTGCACTTTCTAGTGCGAATAATTCGACCCAGCGAGTCGTCAAGTCTTCTATAATCAAAATCCATGATTTTCCATCGGGCGAAGTCGGTAACGGGCCAAACAGATCGAAGGCGATAACTTCAAACCTTTTATTCATCGCTGTTGTTTGAAGTAGTCCAGCGGGTTTCATGTTAGAAGGCTTGTATTTCTGACATGGAATACAATTTCGGACATAATTTTCTATGTCCTTCCTCATGCCTTTCCAGTAGTATCTCATACTAATACGATTATAAGTTTTCTCTGCTCCGTAGTGTCCTGCCGTAGGCTCATCGTGATAGACAGAGATAACATCTTTTTGCATTTGTGCAGGTACAACGAGCTGGCTGCTTTCTGCATCGCTATCGGGATTATATCTATACAATATGCCATTATTCATCATATATCCCTTATTACTCCAATATCGTGCATCTTCTTCTAAATTTCCTTCCAGAGCAGCAGTAATCTTCTTTAAATCTTCGTCAATTAACTGGTTTTCTCTTATCTCTTTCGGACTTTTCGTAGGTACATCGACTACTACGCTGCATATTCCACAACTTTCCTTTGTCTCTGAGTCACAGTTAGGACGTGAAAGTAAATCGGCAACAACATTTGTTCGACCTGGTATGTATTTGATAGTCAGGTCGAATGGCTGCAACTGTAAAGCCCATCTGGCTAATCTACCCGTTGGGGATTTTAGTGTCATAAGCCATCTTAATGCCTGATGATCAGTCATGATCTTGATTGGCGTTCCCTCTATGTATCCTCTAAATTTATTTACTGCCCATACAACGCTTAAAGCCTCCCGCTCTGTAGTAGAGTAGTTGCGTTCTGCCTGATTTAACAGCCGACTGGCGTATTCTACAGGGTGTTCCTGATCTCCCTCCCCCTGCACCAAAACTGCGCCGATGGCATAACTGCTGGCGTCAGTTTTAATGATGTAAGGCTTAGAATCGTCGGCCGGTGCCAGAATAGGAGCCGTAACTAGAAGTTTTCGTAAGGTTTCAAAGGCAGTCTGTTGTTCGCTTTCCCAACACCACTCTGCGTTCTTCTTTGTTAGGCGGGTGAGAGGTTCGGCGACTTTAGCAAAATTTGGCACGAATCGTCTGTACCACGAGCACATTTGGATAAATGACAATAAATGTTTCAGGTTAGAAGGCGCGGGCATTTTTAAAATTGCGCTAATTTTCTCTGGATCAAGTTCTAATCCATCTTTTGTAATATAATGGCCAAGATATTTGATCTTATTGACACAGAAGTTGCATTTTTCTTTATTCGCTGTCAGGTTATACTCCTTTAAACGAGCGAACACATCTTGTAAATCCTTTAAATGTTGTTCAAACGATGTGGACATGATTATGAGATCATCGAGATATACTAATAATTTTATGTGACTCAAGGATATACGGAACCCATCCATGAGTCTCTGGAATGTGGCTGGCGCGTTTCTTAAACCGAATGGCATACGGAGGAATAAATACATTCCGAATGGGGTGACGAAGCTAGTTTTGGCTTGATCCTCATCTCTAACTTTGATTTGCCAATAGCCAGCGCGTAAGTCTATAGTAGTCATGAAGGGCGTTCGTTTAGCATTGTGCAATAGGTCATCAATGCGAGGTAATGGATATACGTCAGGTGTTGTAATAGCGTTTAGTTGCCGGTAATCGACGCAGACTCTCGTTCCGCCATCCTTCTTGGGCACCATTACAACGGGTGCGGACCATGGCGACTTGCATGGTTTGATAATCCCTTCTTCGAGCATTTTACTGATTTCCGTTTTTAGTATCTCAGTTTTAGCAGGAGGTAAACGATACGGCGGTACAGCAACAGGTCGGTGACTTCCTGTGTCTATCACATGTTCTGTTTCTGTAGTTGGCTTTCCGTTTGGAATAAAAACATCTTCATGTTTGCGCAGTAATTCATTCAACTGCCGATATTCTTCAGAACCGAGAGCACGTTCAACGTCAATAGAGGCAATATCTGTACTTGGAGATCCAAACAAATTTCTGGATACAGGCGATAGCTCTAACTCAGATTCTTCGACGGCTCTCCTAGCATCCCACTTCAGAGCATCTATAATTGGGGAGTATCCGTCGAGCAGAGTGTTACGTTGACGTTTGGGGGGAGTGCGCAGTTCTATAGGTATTAAAGGTCCATAGCTCTTCAGAGTCTCTTCAGGTGGTAAGCGGCCGGAACTCATGCTTTGCGCTGAGGTAGACGGAGCTTCATCAGCCAGTTGTGGCTCATGCTGTCGTTTAGCTGCCATCTTTGGGGACATGTTGCGCTCTAAACTGAAAGAAGGTCCATACGGACGGTCAAGACTCTGTTCAGTCGTAGATATAGTTTGGTTTGGAGCCTTGCATTTCTCTGGGGTAGATAACGTTGGAGAAAGCAGTTCTGGTAATGAAAGATCAGAAACCACTTCGCTGATAAGCGTCTCGCTTATGTTTTCTTGAATCAAATCGTAAACTTTCGAGGGTTCGTCTAAAAATCGGCATGTAAGTTGAGGAAGATTAGGAACTAACAGGGCTTCGTCTATGAAGTCTACTCCTAGTAAAGTCTTTGTATTACTAGGTCCTGGGAATACAATAAGTGGTGTAGATACAGTTCTACCATACGCAAGGATAGGTACGGTGATTGTGTGAACGTCACCCATCCTAGATATCCCGTCTGCGAGGGTTATATACATCCTCTCTTCCTTGAATTTGAAACCTTCTTCTGTAAGTTTTCTATACAGCTGGTAAGAACAAACACTTGATCTCGCGCACGTATCAATATAGCCAATTGATTTTACATTGCCAATCTGAATAGGAATCGTAGCCCGTAGAGGTTTTCTCATAAAGTCCACTGAGCAAATCTCTTCTAGCTTCACTTTCTGTGTATTGCACTTCGGACACCGGCTTCGGACAACTCCTGGTTCACCACACCCATAGCATTTAAACTTAGGCTTTGCTGAATCTAAAGGAGTGACGGTCGCTGTCGCTGACTGTGGAGCTTTTGAAGGTCCTTCTGCTTGAGTTTGTTCGTTTCTACGTAACAACTTCCTACAAACATCAGCCGTGTGACCTGGAATCCTGCAGTAATTACAGCGCGATCTTGGTTTAGTGTTTTGACTGGTCACTTGTTTTTCCATCTTCATCGCTCGTTCACTTAAACTTCGTTCTACATTTCTAGCCTTCTCTGACAACTCTTTAAAAGTCTTTATGGAATCTCTGTTCATTTTGTCCCGTATCTCAAATCGTATTTGTCCAAATATCATGTCGATTTCAAATTCTTCCGTGAACCGAGGGGACGGTAATTGTGCAATAAGTGCTCGCTTCTTCTATATAAAAATCTCTGTTGGGGTATTCTTGTCCTGCTTAATTTCTATAATATCCTGAAGAATTTCATAGGTAGGTTTCTTTGGTGCGTAAGCATGACGCAAACGATTCTCGAATTCCTTCCATGTATCTATTTCGTGCTTAACGCCTTGCCACCAGACTGCAGCATCATCCTGTAATATCAAGGGTAGCCCTTCTAGAATTGCGCTATCTTCCAATTCTTCAACTTGTTTAAAGGTTGAAACTCCCGATATAAATGCTTCAGCTGCCGTAGAACTTCTATTGCCATTAAATCTAGAGGGACAGTCACTGAGTAATGTTTTCTTTTTACTACTAACCGCCTGTAGAAGCTCTCTGAACTGTTCCGTTGTCATACCCAAAAACTGAGAAGATGCTTGCGGTGAATTATCGTTAGACATCTCGGCTTTGATGACCTTCGTGTTGGTGGGATTCTTGACACTTCTAGGTCTCAAGTTGTACCGTTGGGCCCCACGTTGGGCGCCAGATTGTAATGCAGGTTCTTTTTAATTGAAACCACCCACGGTAAAGTGTAAGACGTATATTGACTAAGGATTCACACCACACTAAATTATTACAAAACAGTACGGCAAGCACTAGTTAAATTTAAGAAATAAATCAATAAACGGAGAAAATAACATAACAAGCGTATCACAGTAAACAGTATAAAATCAGTACGGCAAGCTAGTATTAAACTAAATTTTACTAAAACACAATAAACAATAATTTATGCGTTATAAGCTTAAATTGAAACAGAGCAAGGATCTTAGGCAAACATTAACATTTAGCAAAATTACAGAAAGCTAGTTATTTTAGGCAAAGCAAATAGGTGGAGTTATACCAACAATTCAGTATAAGGAACTAAGAATCTAAGGTAAGACTAAGTATTTACATAACAGGGTTTTAAGCACAGTCATACATAAATACAAAGCGGTAAGCAAGCATTTAGCGAACTAATAAATAAACAAACTAACGTAGTGCACCGCAAAACAGATACTCCGTATTACGGAATTATCGTTCAGCGCAACTACGGCCTAAGTACAAAGTGTACTTCCTAGCAAAAGACAGAATACAACGCGGCTGACCGGCACAGTACCGTGTTACGGAATCAATACCAGGCGGTCGCGATGCTTTGCTCGTCCAGTCAGGTACGCCTTCCCATGTCAATGGGATCGGTTCGCTGCGCGAGACAAACTGAGCTGCCGGGCGGCGCGTAGGCTTATAAAGGCTAGGCACGGCGACCGGAGGGGCTGCGCGCGCGCGGGTTGAAGCGGGTACCTAGGCGGGCACATCTACTGGCGCGTATGACGCACGCTAATACTTCGCGCGGTGGTTTCAATATTACGTTGCATTACAAGATCAAATAAAAGAGAAATTGAAAGTTAAATGTTAGATCAAATAAAGGAGAAATTGAAAGTCTAATGTTAGGTTAAATAAAGGAGAAATTGAAAGTCAAATGTTAGATGAAATAAAAAAGTTAAATGTTTTTATATTATAATATATAGGGGGCGCTGCCCCAACATTATAAGTACCTTCTCGAGCTTGTCGATGACGTCATGCACGTGGTCGCCGGTGTAGCGCGGCGCGGCTTCCTGTGCGGTGGGCAAGGGGGCGGGGGAGGGGGCGCTGCCCCAACATGGCTCCTCCTTGCCGGGGGACACCTGGGGCAAAACAATAAGGGTATTCTTTATTTTTTCTGACACCAGGCGTCTGATCCAAACAGCTGTCAGATTCATATCGAAATTCTATTTTATTTGGAAGGTTTGATTATATAATGGGGTATTGATTTTGTAATGGATTACAACTAGTAAACGGTCGTCGAACCGAAGATTGAGCTCTAAAACAGGCGCGCAAAGTCACTGACTACTTAAAAAAAAACTAGAACTCTGTTCATTTCATGGGAATTCACTTGGACCTAAATACAGTTTTTTTGCTAATTTTAGGGTTTAACGCAGCAGCCACGACATTGGTCTAAGGCGATCGACTTAGCGGAAAACCATACGTGCTCCCTCTCGTACCCATATCGGCATCCCGTTCCAACTCATGGATTCCCTCATCGCTGGTCGCCTTAGACCAATGTCGTGGCCGGGCCTTTAACGTGTGCTTTAGGAGTCCGTTTAAATGAATATACCTTTTTCCGCCGGCGATTCTTGCGGCCTGAATTACGTCGCTTTGGCTTTTTGTCATCTGATTTAGGATCTGCAATAATAAAAATATTTAACTTATCAGATAAGATTTAGAAAACAAGCACATGGAGCGTCGGATAGTAAGTGGTAGCCGTAGCCTACGGAGGTCTGTGACGTCAGTAATAGTGATATTTTACAATTGAAGAGTCCACGGAAAGAACATGTTTAGTCAATTCAAATTATAGAAGGAAAAACCACCTAACTTTTAACAGAATAAGGTGTGAATTAGACCTGATTTTTTTAGGCACTGGACAAGTGGACATGTTTTTCCGTGGACCCTTCAATTGTCACACTTGTCATTACGGTGACATAGGGGCCTGAGGCCCGTTTCTCAAAAACTTGTAACTTGTAATACAAGTGGAAGTCTCTTTTTAACATCATTAATTAGATAGGGACTTCAGCTTGTATTACAATTGACTAGCTTTCGAGAAATAGGCCCCATGTCGCTGCGGGGTCCCTGTCTGTAGCTTACCTTGGCTCTTAAGTTCTATATAGTTGTCGAAGTAGCTCCCACTCTTCACCAACAGCTCTGTGCTCAGTTCTGGCTCGCACAGGAAGGAGGACTCCTCTGGTAGCGTTTCACTTTTGCCTTGAGTTTTCTGTCTCTTCCAACCCTGCTCTGATGTCGATAGTACTATGGTTCCCTGTAGCTTACCTTGGCTCTTAAGTTCTATATAGTTGTCGAAGTAGCTGCCACTCTTCACCAACAGTTCTGTGCTCAGTTCTGGCTCGCACAAGAAGGAGCTCTCCTCTGGCAGCGTCTCACTCTTGCCTTGAGTCTTCCTGTCTCTTCCGACCCTGCTCTGATGGCGATAGTACTATGGTTCCCTGTAGCTTACCTTGGCTCTTAAGTTCTATATAGTTGTCGACGTAGCTCCCACTCTTCACCAGCAGTTCTGTGCTCAGTTCTGGCTCACACAGGAAGGAGGACTCCTCTGGCAGCGTTTCACTCTTGCCTTGAGTTTTCTGTCTCTTCCAACCCTGCTCTGATGTCGATAGTACTATGGTTCCCTGTAGCTTACCTTGGCTCTTAAGTTCTATATAGTTGTCGAAGTAGCTCCCACTCTTCACCAACAGTTCTGTGCTCAGTTCAGGCTCGCACAGGAAGGAGGACTCCTCTGGCAGCGTTTCACTCTTGCCTTGAGTCTTCCTGTCTCTTCCAACCCTGCTCTAATGGCGATAGTACTATGGCTCCCTGTAGCTTACCTTGGCTCTTAAGTTCTATATAGTTGTCGAAGTAGCTCCCACTCTTCACTAGGAGTTCAGTGCTCAGTTCTGGCTCGCACAAGAAGGAGCTCTCCTCTGGCAGCGTTTCACTCTTGCCTTGGGCCTTCCTGCCTCTCCTCCGACCTAAAACGGTTACGATTACCATCATCATCAGGATCAGACCACTGCTGGACGTAGTCTCCTATTAACTATGGACGCATTGGGTCGATCGCAAAAAATTTCACGTGGGCCTTCAATGAAAACAAATAAATATAACGAAACGAAGTTAAATTTCGTGTAACATCTTTTGGCACTAACATAATCACCAAATTTAAAAACAATCAACTTCAACCGATTTCTCCAAGATCCTATCATCTATGGTTTCTATCATTGGTTTCCTATCATCAAATCCTACTTTCTGAATGCAAATTCTTGTAAATGAATGTAAATTACCAAAAGCGCCATACATGCTATAACATTTGAAGAGATCCCTCGATTTCTCCAAGATCCCATCATCAGACCCCAACTTGGTGCCAACGGGACCATCTCGGGGTTATACACGTTAAATAAAATCGGTTCACGATTCTCGGAGATATCGGGAAACATACATTTAAAAAAATTTAGAAAAATTCCTTTTTTGAAGTCTGTTATAAAGGGCGACAAATTCGCACCTCTACTCTCTACGCATCATACATACATACATCATCAGCCTATGATAGTCCATTGCTGGACGTAGGCCTCTCCTTTTGATTATGCGTATGGACGCATTAGGAGGTAAATGCCCATAATCTCTGCTGGGCAAGCGGATTGGCGATCGCAGTAATGTGTCCACTATGATGACGCTGCTGCCCATCATCAATCTTTTATGAAAAAATGGTCAGTGACACTTCAATCCCTTAGTCGACTCTTACGACACCCGCAGGAGTTGGGGTGGTGACAAATGTATTCTTACTGCCGTCCCACACGGCCAATCTTTTAAATTTGCCTATAGTTTGTATGACTAACTTTCGTACCACAATTGACGCGATCTTGATTTTTATTTTGATTAAGGGCTTAACTATTTAAAATTGTTTTACAATACGAGTATACCCAGGAGGTGAATAAAATCACAACCCTGGGCAAGCGGATTGGCGATGGCAGTAGTGTGTCTATGATGAATTGATGATGCTGCTGCCCAATCTGCCCATCATCAATATTCTATAGGGCGAATCAACTTTTTTCTGTCTGTTATTGCCATGGTTACGGTCGCCTGAGTTACGCTGGTTCTATGCAAAATTGTGCTACTTACACTATGCAACCATGCATTTTTCTGGTGTTAATAAGGCCTTTCCTTAATGGGCCACCTACAAACATGGACTACATGCATGTCTAACTAGCATAATTTTGCATAAAACCAGCGTAACAGGCAACCATAACCTTGGCAATAACAGACAGAAAAAAGCTGATTCACTCATAAACTAATGGTCCGTGACAATTCAATCCCTTTGTCGTCTCTTACGACACGCACGGGAAGAATTGGGTGGTGACATATGTAGTCTTACTGCCGTCACCACACGGCGCACTTAACATCATCGTATCCTACACCCCATAAGACAGAAAACATGCCAATTGACGTCTTCTCTTACCCTTCGGCGGGTCTAGTTTCTTCTTGACATTGTCCTGTTCAATCTTGTTCTGTTTCTTCTTAGGCTTGCTCTGCCCATGGCCGTCTGATGGGTCGAATAGGCTGAAGAAAGAGTCCATGGTCACTGCAACAAATTATAATCATATTGTTTATTGCTTTCATCTTAATAGTTATTTATGTGGCTGGCACATAATAAGAGGCATCAAACGTGAGTGTGGTTTTATGAAACGAGCCGTAGGCGAGTTTCATAATAAAATCACACGAGTGTTTAATGCCTAATTATGTACAGTCACATACATAACTTTATCTACATACTTATCATAAGTTTAGAATGAGAATGATCCTTTATTTACATTGATATTCACTAAGTAAAATAGTTTTATGCAAATTTATGCAACTTCATTTATGCAAACATGCATATAGTCGTCCATGTTTGCATAGTTTAAGTATCATAATTATGCATAAAACCAGCGTGACTCATGCGACCGTAACCATGGTAATAACAGACAGAAAAAAGTTGATTCACCCAGCTGTATTTGTTTTGCATGCACATTAGGTATTTAGAGATAAGTGCCAATATACCATTATCAAGGTTATCGTGTTTGGCGATTTAGAGATATTTCGTAGATATCTTTTGTCATTAGGTATATAACGATTTCAAATATTATCGAACGCGTACGCGTCGGGCTTTGGCTGAGGGTGCTCCGGACGACGACTCTCTTAATGGGTCGAAACATGTCGAGCAAACATCGACTTAAATACGTGAGTAATATGTTTAAGTCTCACGTTAGTTATAATTCTAAAATATAACGATTTCATTTGGTATTCACTCAAAAAATTCCATTGGTCAGAAAGTAGAGGCTTAGTGGTAGAAAAGGCCCAATGGCATTAAGTTCGCCTTTTGTACTTGAAAGTTTTTTTTTGTGCAATAAATATTAATTAAATATATTTGTCAGTGCACATTGAAAAGTACCTTGTCACGGAGGTTAAAATCGATGTTATGAAAGAATACATAAGGTATATTTTAAGAGATGTGACAAGGTATCTTTTAATGGGAACTGACACAAATAAATCTATTGGGCACGAGAGTGCAGGAAGGGAATCATATAATGGAGTGCAGAAATTGTTGTATTTGAGTGAATCAACTTTTTTCTGTCTATTATTGCCATGGTTACGGTCGCCTGAGTCACGCTGATTTTATGCAGAATTATGCTACTTAAATTAGGTAAATATGCAAGTAATGCATGTCTGGCCCATTAAGGAAAGGGGTTATTAACACCAGAAAAATGTATGTATGCATAATTTAAGTACCATAATTTTGCATAAAACCAGCGTGACTCAGGCGAACGTAACCATGGCAATAACAGACAGAAAAAAGTTGATTCACCCAAATACAGCCGCAATCTTTTTTAATGACCTTTCTGTTTAATGTTTAACCAGTTGGTTGACTGGTAGAGAATACTTTAAAGCATTAAGTCTGCCACTTATACCTATTTGTATTGCGTAATAAAGTTTCAATAAATAAATAATCCGCATTTGACATCCATTGTCCAGAATACATTTGTCTCCACCCGAACTCCTCCTGCGGGTGTCGTAAGAGTCAACCTTTGGGTAGCGGAAACAAATAGGTGATTGCAACATTTGATTGGATGATTTGACATCCATTCAGTTGCCAGTTTGTACAGTCAAGTGCAAAAATAAGTATCGAAAGAATCCGCTCATAAATATGTTACGATGTTCTTATTACACAGAATTAGAGTGCACTGGGACATATTTTTGAACATTTTTGTGTACATCTTATTTTGTCTTTGACTGTAGATAGCTGCATACCAACAGGTAGGATGTTTGTTTGCCAAAAAATTGGTAATAGTCTTAAATAAAACAAGAAATACAGATCAACCATTTTTGTTAGAAATATTTGCTCGCCAAAAACTTGGCAACATATCTGGCCAAATCTTGGCAATAGTTCTCTTTGGCCAGACTCCTATCACTGTTGGTAAACAAAAAAAATACGAATTTAAAAATAAACTTGGATCACTTGGATTATGTCATTGAAGACTTTAAAATCCTAATAGTTTACTTTGTTACTCATTGCGGTTGAAAGGATGATGGATAAATGTATTTTTTTTATTCCCACAACTTAAGTAATACAAAAAATGTATTGCTTGCCCTCAGAGAATGGTCAAAGGCGCCTAGCCTTGTAAGGGATTGCATATACCCAAGAAATTTGACCGGTGGTTGCTAAGACCGAGTGGCCGAGGGGTACAGGCATCAGCCGCGAAAGCTGAGTATGTGGGTTCGATCCCCACCTCGGACATAGGTGAGCTTGGTCGTTTTTCTTTGGTATATGACATCTAATATTTATAATTTAATACAAAAAAGTCAAACAATCTGATTATGGCTAAACATATGATGGCAGATCATCACTTGGATAAAAAAAAACCACAACAAAATACAATATGGAATAAAATGTAAGCAAGGTACAAATTTGGCTTGGTGGAGAAATAGTATGCATCAAAGTGAAACTACTCTTTATCCAAGTAGGCATAGTAACAAGCATTTTTGAATTGAACTGACAATCATATGAAATTATCGGCTGACAAGCAAAACTCACTATAAAAACTGTCACTACTCTTAGCAAACTCTTACGTCAGTATTGAATCAGAACTGAGATACCATCTCTATTTCAAGTAGGTATTTGTTAGTGAGTTTTGGTTGTCAACAGACAAAATTAAAACTACTTCCAGTTCCACCACTGATTGGAGACTGTGATCATTTGTGATATTATGTTGAGCCCCCCCCCCCCCCTAATTAATCCCATGATTTTTTAATAATCACAAAGCAATGTGAAATAGTGTACAGTGGTGTTCAGAATTCCATGGACAATTTATGAATGAATTCATTCATAAACTGTCCATGCAATTTTGAACCCAACTGTACCATCAAATATGGATTTTACGGTATGAGATATACTAGAAATTATATGTGCTTACTAGCCCTTAAGTTAAAATAAGTGCAATAGCTCCAGTAAAGTCAACTTATCTTCTTTTGTAAATAGCCTATTTGGTGTACCACTGCTGGGAAAAAGCCTCCCCTCTCTTTATAATATTTTTATTTACATTTTTAATATACAGCCAGTATACACTGTAACATTCTAGGTGCAATATGCAACAGGGTGATGAAATTTATGCATTTACTTACATTGTTATCATTAATAGTTTGCCTTCTGCATATTAAATACTAAGGATACTTAATAGGTTGATCCAACCATGTAATCACTTATTTACCAATTGTTTCAGTTAAAAAAATACAATTATTAATATAAAATAAATAAAAAGAAATAATTTTTAAGTATGTCCTAGCTTCAAGTTCTATTAAAGCACAAAATAAATATTAATGATTAATATATTTTTTGTCCATTAATTAATAATACTATTACATGTCACATAACATAATATTATTGAAAATAATTGCACCAGAAACAGAAATATTCAAATACTTTTGCTAATTCCAGAATATAAGAATAGCAGTATTTCAACAAACTCACAAAACAATTGGTTTAAATTAACTTAGGCAATTGAATGTTAATAAATTGCATAATTTTAATAAGAATGATGTTAGAACATAGGCAGGCAACAGTACTAAATGTTGCGAAATCCAAAATAGAAAGGGTTCATGGATTAAGTATAGATTCCGCTGCTAAATAAAGCTATCTTCGGTTTCAGAACGAAATCAATAAACTAAAACCCAGAGCAATTTCTAAGT
>JALPQI010025812.1:0-14855 GCA_025490895.1 Thaumatotibia leucotreta | reverse complement strand
TATTTTTGGATAAGTTGGCGATACCAAACAAATTGACATACACGCGTATTGAACTTCGTCTTTTATTCTTCGAATTTTTAAAAATATAATAATCTTAGGACTATTATTTAATCTTATATTCGTTATTGCAAGTCGTTATTAAGTTTATCGGAAGACATAAGTTACTACTAAATATTGGACCATCTTGCTGGTCCAATATTTATGGTCGCAATTGTAGTGTGATATGAATTTTTGAAAGGTTGATCCTTCATAATTCGCAATAAAATACATTAGCAGAATTGGCTAAATCTATGAAATGAGCTTGAAATCTTACACAAATCTGTCCCATCAAACTTTCAGAAACGTTTACTCACCCGCATAAAACATTCCTCATATCTGATATCGGAGCGGCCAGCGCTCAAAAATATCTCAACTTGCACTCTAACGCCATGACAATAAAGGCCTGATCAGATAGTTTTGAGAATCCTGGCCGTTTTGATATATCCGAAGACGACTGTACTACTTATAAGCTTATAACAGTTACCGGACAGTGCATTTATCGTCATTAGTCCTGTTAATGCTGTTATAAATGAAGTATTTTGTCAGCGTAAGCGGGAGCCGCGGCTTTACCAATAAGAGCGATGAATAAAGATATACCGTAAAATGGGGTGAGTTGGGACGAATTAGAAATTCAAACCTCGGTAAAAGTTTATTTAAATATCTATCACACGGGTTACTCACGTAATTTAAGTCGATAATTGCTCGACATGTTTCGATCCATTTAGAGGATCCTCATCATGGAGTATCCGCGACCAAAGCCCGACGTGTACTGCGGGCTTGCGCTCTGCTAGAGCGGGTGCTGGCCGCGGCCACCCATAACCCGTGTGATAGATATTTAAATATGTTTGAGTCTCACGTTAGTTATAATCCTAAAAAGTTTATTTCGTAAGCGTTACGTTGTTTTGTATACAAAATACATACACGTTCTTTTTTTTGCTGGTTTTCGGCACTATGCTGAGATGACACCATTTTGTATCATCATTTTATTTTTCTTTCCCAGATTCCTTGTTTTATTTCACCGTACACTACTATACTGCGTGACATGAATAAACATAATGATCACTATACAGTATAAAATAAAGTCACTTTTTCTGTCCCTCTGTACGCTAATCTTTAATACTACGCAACGGATTTTGATGAGATTTTTTTTAATCTACCTATTAAAGTAATTCAAGAGAAAGGTTTTTATGTAGATATAGTACCCGTGCGCAGCCGGGGTGAGTCGCTAGTTCTATTCTAAAAGAGTTATTTTTTTAGGAAAATGAGATTTGACAATTGCGGAGATTGACATAATATTAAAATAGGTTGTATAGAGAATAAAAGTTCTTTTGTAACAGAATGATAACTGTAGTCTAATAATCCTCCTCCTTTTCTCTTTACCACCCTTCTTCGCCTCCTCGCAATCCGTACTCACCCCATTTTGGAGCAAAATAAATACGACTACAGTTAACTGACCACATGTAACCTGTATTGTCTGATTTTATAAAATGTGGCACTTAAATAATAAATTGAAAATTGAAATATTGCAGACCGTGGTCCATATTTTGTTAGTATGTAATACAAAGTTCGGTAGTAATGTTAATAATAAAATGAGTTACTATGGTACAAACAAACAAATAAAAATAAATTCATAAAGTGCCTATTTTTTTTACGCAAAAGGTGCGACCTGCTACTGTAAAGTCGGAGGTTTATTTGTTATGTAAGTATCAAAATGGGTACTTATCAAACAAAAAAAAAAACATTTTATGTTTGATTGGGATAGTTTCTGTTCCTTCTATTATTTGGCTTAAGCTTTACATTTGCTTACCTACAGAGATTAAACTTATAATCTTACCTACAATGTATTAACACTAACACCTATACCTGGTTAATGTTTAACGCAAATAAAGCTATCTTATCTTATGCTGCGTACACTCAACTTATTGGAGCCCTAGGCCACTCTAGAACCATGCCACAGTCTAAACTAGTTACAATCTGATGGATAACGTTAATTTGACATTATTCCAGAGTGTACCATCAAACCATCATGTCGCTTTTTACCGTGCTTACACACAGACGCGCAATGTCTTAATAAACGAACTTTCGTTTTGTTGCCACACAATTTGCAGCGCATGTTCCATACACCGATACCATTTCAAAGTTAAAGTCAAAATGCAAATGAAGATGTTCATTTTGCAGAACCGCCCGTCCTCTCTGACAAATGGGGCGATTTGTTTCAACTGATTGGCCCGTTCGAGCAAGCCTGATTGTTTTCCAGGCTGCTGTTGTCGACGCTTTAGTTTCTCGCCTCAAATCTTGTATCACATCACATCACATCATCAGCCTATGTTAGTCCACTGCTGGACGTAGGCCTCTCCTTTTAACTATGCGTATAGACGCATTAGGAGGTCAAGGCCACGCTGGGCAAGCGGATTGGCGATCGCAGTAGTGTGTCCATTACGATGACGCTGCTGCCCATCATGCCGGCTCCGTTAAGCAGAAAAATAATATACACACCTCGGTTGTTAAATGGGAAAGCCTCGGATCACATGTTTGTAAGCCTCGGCTTTGCCTCGGCCTACAATTACACGTCATCCGAGGCATTTCCCACTTAAACGGCCGTGGCATGTAATCTACTATTAGAACGCGCTCACCACGCACATGCGCACGTTCAGGTGGAAGAGATCAACTTATACAAATGTTCGCCTCTATAAGCGATGCGAACAATACAGAACCCTTCCTAGCCCTGCTGCATGAAAAATGAGGACGGCTGCAGATAGCCAATCCAATCTCTTGTTTGATGCCTGCTATATTTTTCCTGAAGCATCCTAAATGGATGCATTGAACGATACTTTGTTTTTGCATATTTGTAAAGCGAATAGGTAACGTGCATATAGATACCTATAGAGTATAAGAGTATACACTCTTTGTCGACAAATAACAGTGGTTTACGTAAGAATACCCTCTTTGCATCTGATTTTTTTTAATGAATATATTAGATAGAAGATGTTATTTACCCCAGACAATGAGCGAAATTAATGAATACTAAATGACAGTAAATATCTTGGGACATCTTACACAAATCGACCTAGTTTTACGATAAGCTCAATTAAGGCTTGTGATGTGGGTACCATTCGACGATATATTATAAAGATAGATACTATCGATCTACCAAGGAACAAAATATTTGTGAAAAGTAAATATACGAATAATGCCCTCTCCGGGATTTGAACCCGGAACCACCAACTTCGTCGACCCTGGTCACTACCAACTAGGCTACGAAGGCTTTTATATAGTTATTTTACCTATGAGTGTAAGTAATGTCAACATTTTATTGAAAGTTTTCCTATCCTGTGATTTGTATGTTTGTATGGAAAGTGAAGATTGATGGAAGGGGGCGTGCCTGTGTTGATTCAGGGTTGCATTGTGCTGACAACACTGACGTATTATCAATGTTGGCTGAATTGCTTCTACAGTCGCCCGCAGATATACGAGTATCTCTGCAGGGCGGCCTAGGCCGCAGAAGAAATAAGAGTAGTGTCAGTGTAGGCTAAATCCATTGTTGCGTCTTGTATAACGCTGCTGGGCCAACTGTTTTAATTTGTGTCCAATGTGGGCTTTTAATGACTCGAGTTAGTATGCCTCTTACCGACCGCGATGCATACAATGATTTTCATCACGCTTGCGGACAAAAAAAAAGTTATAAGAAAAAATATATTTTCCCTTTATTCTATTACTTCCGCGATGCATGCAAGCAATGGCGCGCTTAGACAGCAGTGATGAAAATTTTATTGATGTATTATTTAGGCATAATTTACAGATAATATAATAATAAAGCCAGTTTTATTTCCTTACAACTACTTACAGAGTTCAAAATTATTTAAATGCATGCTATTCTAAAAATATGAATTTCTATTTTCGATTTAATTTAATTTATATCATGTTTTATTTAAAGTGGCTAGGAATCCCATTTATTGGGTAAAGGCATTTGGGTAATTTATAGATACAATACAATAACTCTTTATTGCACCTCAAAGACAAATCCAAAACAAATAATAAAAGTACATGTTTGATAGGCAAAAGCCTATCTTATCCCTAAAGAGCGATCTCTTCCAGAAAACTTTTGGTTTGAGGAGATAAGAAAGTAAAAGTTGACACTAGGTGGTGCAAAACTGAGAAAGGTAAAAAAAAATTACCCGAAGCATTGCGAAGATAACACTGACGCCCCGGCCACGACATTGGTCTAAGGCTAACAGCGGCGAGCTAGACACTGGTTTGTTAAAATCGATTTATTAAACAACAAAAGCGTACTTCAGATTGTTGTGTCTCTTGAAATGTAGTACATTAACCATGACTAACGTTCATACAATTTATCATTAGCATAATGTGATCATTTTTAAAATATTCAAAAATTTGTAAAAATTGTTTCGAACTAGACGAACTCCACTGCATCGGGGCTCGTATTGTCAAGGCGTTAGACTACATGTGCTTTGATTTCAATTACAGCCTGGATGATGGCAACACACTGTATGGCAGAGTATTCAAATAAGTAACTCTTACTCTAACCGATATATCTGCGGACGGTAAGAGCGTATCATCGTTTCTCCGCGACATTCTAAATGAAATAAGGTAAACAGTGGCAGTAGATTTACGTACGTCTACATCACTGACCTTTCCTAGACTTTCAATCAATGCAATAAGGTTGAAATATATTCAGTGTCGCAGTGAATTTCTCTCATGCCCTTAAACGTTTTGTTCGCCTATTAATATGGATAGGTGCGGCTAGAAGATGGTTGCTGGAGAGATTGTGTAGAAACACCCATGTTGATTATAAAATACATTTATCTCTGTGAGGTAAGCTTCTAAAGGTGCGTGCAGACCAAAAAAGCATTCGCTGTTCTACCCCCCGCTCTGCGTAATCAACCAATCACGTTTCGTGTAACGATCGAATTTTGTAGAGTAGGGGGATAGAACAGCGAAGCTCTTTTGGTCTGTACGCACCTTTAAGGGTCAATTGGGACTGGGTTGGCCACGTCTGCCGCATAGCCCGCATGCATCCGGATAGGTGGGCTAGCGTAGCTACCGTGGATGCCAAGTGGATGCCGCAAAATGGACGCGGACGTGGCAGACCCAAACGATGGCGGGACGACCTGGATGCCTTTTTTAACAACTGGTCGGAGGAAGCACACACTCGGGAGTCGTGGAGGGAAGAGGCCTTTGCCCAGCAGTGGGACACAAAGATAGGCTGAATAAAAAAAGGGAAATTTACCAATGGTCGACACTGCAGTGCCCAATCGATGACACCCTGATGACAATGAAATTAAATTCCCTATTTTGATATTTCTTTTTTCATGATTTTTTTGCCATGTCCGTCTGACCATCTATATCTGTCTGTCATACGTATTAATCACGCCGATAATGTGGTAGAATAAAATAGTTTTATTGCGGTACAGTCAAGTGCAAAAATAAGTATCGAAAGAATCCGTTCATAAATATGTTACGACGTTCTTATTACACAGAATTAGAGTGCACTGTGACATATTTTTGAACGTTTTTGTATACCCCTTATTTTGTCTTCGACTGTACCTCCCCTTAACTTAAAGTGGGGATGTTTTTTTTAAATGAAATCCTTGGGTATGTGTGGCGTTGAATAGGTATATTTAAAAAGAATATGGGTCATAAATTAATGTTTTTAAAGCAATATTTTCGGATAAAACCGATCCAGAATTTTACTATAATGTGCCGTGTCACCTCTAACTTTTGATTGATTTTGATTTGATGGGTCAAAAAGTTTGAAAAATATATGAATATTAAGACTTTTAGGATACAAATGATACAATCGCCATAATAATAATATCGAATATAATCAAATGAGCGATCACACTTGTATTTCCTTTGGGCGATATTCTTTCTTCTATAATAGACTCGCAAAATAACCACATTCGTTCCGATTAAATTATCAAGTAGTTAATAACGCAACACGCATAATATATCACTAGTCGCAATAAACGCATATTCTAACCGAATTACAAATGAGCACTTACTCTCAGCATCCAATTTCACAGCCCGTAAATAAAATTACCGCGACTGAATAACAAAGCTGTCTCAATTCCTCACAACGAGATAACAAACTTATGTGCAGTTAATCATGCGTACAATAATTTAATGAAAATATAAATCGTATGCGCCGATTCGGTTAATATGGGCTTGTCCATTAATCACGTCATACGATTTTGGCCTATTTTAGACCCCCCACCCCCCATGGTGATATTTTGAGAACCCTCCCCCCTCTACAAATATGACGTGTAAATCGTGTAATGTATACGTATCCCGCTTAAGTAGTCCTTTTAATAACACTTGAATTCACGTAGTTTAGTATGCACACGTGACGGGAAAACCTTTTTTGCCAACTACTAGGTAATTTCCGCGAAGTTTTAAAACTCAGTTCAGGGTTTTACATCTGGTTATATTTAAAAAATCTTTTTTTTTTATCTATACTTATAAAAAGTATAGATTTTACTTTATGCCTTTTAACATTAAGTCCGCCATTTGTACAATTTTCTATGTTTTGTGCAATAAAGTTTAAATAAATAAATTTTCTTTACTAGCTATAATGCTGTTCAGCAGAGAGTAACAAAAAATACACGCGATGTCCGATGACCCCCCCACCCCAATGGTGATAATTGGTGATTTTTTTCTTGACCTACCCTCCTTCTATACAGTATGACGTGATTAATGGACAGGCCCCATGTAATAATTGCAATCGCTGGTATGCGTTACTGGACGGCGATCGAGAAAGAATGGGCCGCTTAGCATTTCTCCTAGACGCAATTACAATTCAATTTTCTGCAGGTCTTCGATTAACTATAGGGTTGCCAGGCCTACTACCGTGAAAATCGATATTCGTAAATTTCTCTGTCACTCAAACGAAGGCGTCATTAGAGTGAGAGAGACAAATCCTCGCAGGTACAATTTTTGTAGAAGCATGCAGTGAGTGGCGGCCACGTACCTACTGGAAGGCGTAGCGTGGGTAGGCCCCCCACAAGGTGGACCGATGACCTGGTAAAGGTCGCAGGAGTCCGCTGGATGCGGGTGGCACAGGACCCCTCAATGTGGCAATCTGGGGAGGCCTATGTTCAGCAGTGGATGTCTTTCGGCTGATATGATGATGATGATGATGCAGTAAAATCATTTCAGTCTATGTAGCCTAGTTGGTAGTGACACTGCCTACGAAGCTGGCCGGGTTCGAATCCCGGCGAGGGTATTATTTGCGTATTTATTTATCACAAATAGGTATTTGTTCCTTGGTCGTGGCTGACTACCTATGTAGATACTGAAGTATCTGTCTATTACATGTAAGTATCGTCGCTTGGTAGGCAACCGCATCACAAGCCCCAATTGAGCTTACCGTGACTAGGTCGATTTTGTGTAAGATATTTATTGATTATTAATTTAGTTATTTGATATTATATTCCCGACTCTGCTCACACTCTTGATCTTAAGTCAGGAGAGAGGGTGTATTTGAACGATCTTCTTCAAATCTCAAAGTTTGATATTCGTTTCTGCTATGCTATTCTCTTATTCACACATTCGACGCTGCGTTCGTCAACGAGCTCGACGTCGAGACAGCCTTGTCTAAAATCCTAGCTGTTTTATTTGACATTAGGAATCGAGGCTGTGAGCGAGGTTGTGGGCGAGTTCGTCGCTGTTTTTCGTTAGAGAATACGAAGTTCGTACATTAAACGTCAAACTCTCGACTCAGTGTAGTTCCAGCTCACGCCGCATTCGTCGCCGAGCACTAGTGTTGTTTAAAGTACATTAGCGAATACCATTTTTAGGCTCGACGCTGCCGCAGCGCTGACACAGCGCTGACAGCAAGGCGGTTTCCTTAGTGAATAACACTGCTGGAATGATTATTTCGCGATCCACGAATAAAATGTGTCTGTCAGATAAAAGTTAGCTGTTCTTTTATTTTATATGACTGGAGAAAAATATAGTGATAATTTTATCTGGCGGATATCTTTAACTCAGGTTTGTAAAAAAACTGTAGGTAATTTTTTCGTATTAAAGTAGGTTCGATGCTTAGAAAAAGCAAATTTTTTTGGATTATTTTTGAATGCAGTATTATTTAATTTTCAAAATAAAATAAAGTCTTCTTTCAGCAAAATATCCTGTCTACAATATATAAGGTACTTCCCCTTCATGTCCCATAACTTTGGGACACCCTGTATATGTATACAGTCCAAACTACGTGAGTAAGTCTGTATCTGTACTATACTAACTAGATGGACGCTTGCACGAAAACTTGATTAAAGCAACGTTGAGATAGGTCGCGACGCAACCTGACGTAAGCGAGTCGTTCACCTTTCAAAACAAACAAGCATCAAATTGCCAGATGACCATAACGGGACCGGTCTATATCGCGACGCCATCGAGGATCGACGGTCGCGGTCGTAACGACGCGCGCGCAGGATGGCCGATAATAATGGTAATTCCGCTCGAACACGTGTATACCCTCGCTGCGAGATCGCGCCCTATTAGGACGCGAAAGGCGATGACAGAAATGGCTTACAAGATTTCGAAAGAATTCAGAAATTGCTCTGAGATTCCTAATTTTCCGTGGGAACATTCTCGTTGGAAAATTTCTTGGCCTTCATTTTAAATCTTGTATACGTACGTAAGCGAGACTTCCTGGCCCCTATTTCAGCATGGTGACAAGTGCGACAATTGTAAAATATCACTGTTACTGACGTCACCTACCTCCGTAGGCTACGGCTATTGTTTACTGACGGACGTCCATGTGCTGTGTTAATTTTTCTTCGCAATAAAGTAGGTATTTATTGCTGATTTCTTAAAATTCTTGCTATACATTTGATGTCGGTGGCATACAACCACACGGCCCGTCCGATGGTAAGTGGTAACCGTAGCCAATGGATTTATTTGTGTTTATCACTTTATTTTCTTTGGTGACGCTACTTTACTATGTTTGATTTAGGTAAGTATCTATTTGTATCTGTCGCCGCTTAGTATCCACTACAAAAGCTTATGTTGAGCTTACATTACAAATTACAATACAGGGTGGAAGTCTAATACGGGCAAATCTTTTAACGGGTGTTAGTTTACGACATATACACATAAGTATATTCTAATAACTTTTACTTAAAATTAGAGCAACAAAATTTTCCATACAAAATAATTCGGCGCGTAATGTAGAGCAACATACGCGAGTTAAACACTCGATGACAGCTAATTTCAAAAGCAGATGACATAACTACTATATCAACAATAACAAATTTTCGTACCACCGTTGCTGCTCCGATAATCTTAAAAAAATTCTGTGGGGTCATAATTAAGAAAACCTTTAAAAAAACCTTGTAATCCATGATTACACTTATTTCATTTCATTTCATTTATTCATTGCAATCCATGGTATAACAGGTGTTACAATTAAATAGATCAACATGGACCCTGAATAGGGTATAGCAATTGTCTTAAGAACTAAGTGTCTTACATATTATATATACCTAGGACTAGGATTATTTTAGACAATATTATGTTAATGTTTATTAGCTTAATATCTATTTTGATACAATTCATTAGAAAGATAAATATAGAATATTAAATATTAGTATTACATTTTATGTCAAAGATAGTAATAATTAATTTATAACGTCAGTTTTGTTACATTATTAATAATTTAGGAGTTGCTAATTATTTAATTATAAACTATAATGGTTTCGCGTCATGTGTCATAAATTCTTGTAAGGAGTAAAATGATTTACTAAGTAGCCAAGACTTTAATTTGTTACGAAAGATGTTAATATTTTCTGCATTTTTTATTGAGTCTGGGATTTTATTGTATATTGTTATGGATTGATAGTAGGGTCCATTTTTATATAAATTTAATTTGGGTGGAGGAAGAGCTAATTTATTTTTCCGGCGGGCGCTTTTAACATACTCGTAATCTGATATGCGCGTTCTTACAAATAATCCAGCTTCAAGTATATACATGCATGGTAAGGTAAGTAGCTTCAAATTTGTAAAATGGGGTAGACAGCTTTCTGGGTGTCGGATGTTTGCTAGTATTAATTAATCCTTAATGAATCCCATGCCTGGTTTAATTGATCGCCCGTATTAGACTTACACACTGTATATATGTAGGTCAATTTGTAGGAATGCACTGTAATATTTATAATTTTTTCATTAAAATTTTCTCCATTTACAAGTTTTAGCGAAATCTAACGGTCAAACCACGTGTATTTATGAGACGTCCAGCCATAATGGCAACACAATATCACAATACGGGCAGATTTATGCCCAGGCGCATCGCACGCGGAAATCCCATAGTTATTTACCGGTTGCGAGTTAAGTGCGGCAGATTTATCGAGCTCTCGACGATCTCGTTCGGGCAAGTGCAGTATGATAAACACTGGCGTGGACCTGATACCACTATATCACTGTTTAGAGTTTTACTCGGATGGTATAATTGCCTAGCAAGTATGGTTATTCGTCAAGACTTGGCCGAGGGTGATATATCGCTTGCAAAGGTATTCAATATGTGAACCTGTGACACTACTATTCAATATACTCTATGCCTGTGACCACATATAACATGGACGTCTAACGCCAGCTCAAAAATGCCTCCAAAATCAATTGTTCAATTGTGCCAAGATGGGCAGGACATAGCGCTTTTCTCAACACCGCGCATATTTCGGCGCAACAGCTTTGACAAATGTTTATAGAAAATAGCCAATCAAAACTTTGATGGACCAATCACAACTACATTTAAATGGCGGTTTAAGTTTTTATAGGGTGACATTGAAATTCATTGACGTGATGCATTAAAGAGGGGGTGACATTTGTCAACTAAAAAACAGGACCGTTTTGGAAAGGCAATTTACTATGGCGTGCGGCTTCCATGTTTTATTTGTTCGTAGATGTGAACTGAATTGTGACGTAGTGATGGCGTTACAATAACGTTAACAGTTGTTTTATAGCTCTTGTTTGCTGCTTTCGATGAACACCTGTCATTTAGAGGTCACGTATTATCATGTTTATCAGCTGTGGTGGCTCAGTGGTTTAGACCAAACGAGCAAATGCTCATTCTATCCCCCACTTTATGAAATCATCGAATTTCGACGAATCACGTTTAGTATAACGTACGAATTTCGTAGTGGGGCATAGAATGAGCGTTCGCTCTGGTCTAAATCCACCTTAACATTATCAGTAAGTACACATGATATTCAAGGACCTGTTTTTGAGTTTTATAAATAACCCCCTCTCATAAAGGATGGAACTATATGATTACCCGTGTGAAATTCCACGCGCCATTTGTCAGCGTTGCGCTGGAGTGTGCCACGGTTATTAATTTCATTAGATGGCTCTTAATCAAACGCGCAGGCGTGGGGTTGTCCTAGAATGGTAATAATATTGAGAACTATCGATGGAAATACTCATTTGTTATCGGGTTATACGATCTGTCAGTGTGTTATACATATTGCTTAATATTATGTTAAATAGTCTTTTTAGAAATAGAAGGAATTTTATATGTGCAGTTTTGGTACTTTACAGCCTCCGTAGCATAGTTGATTGTGACTCTGCTTACGAAGCTAGAGGTTCCGGGCTTCCGGGTACGAATCCCGGCAAGGGCATTATTTTTGTATTTATCACAAGTATTTGTTCCTTAATCAATTGGTCATGGCTGTGTATGTATTTATGTATCATCTATTATATATATCGTCGCTTAGTACCCACATCACAAGCCTTAATTGAGCTTACCGTGGGACTGTTGATTTGTATAAGATGTTCCAAGATATTTATTTATTTACTTTCAGTGACATCTATGACTGACAACAAAATAAAGAGCATTCGTTCTGAATTTTCCAAGATCAATCCAGTAATGTTTGAAGCAATTTCGGGTTTTTTTTTCTAGTCTAGTATCTATGTCCTAAATATCATTGGAGATTTACATTTAAAAAAACATGTACCTACTTATCCTTTACATCCTAAATGAAAGAGATAACATAAAGTAAATAATGAAATAAATGATATGGGACAAACAGAAATCGATCTAGACCGATAAGCTCAGTTAAACAAAGTTAAATAATACAGCCACATCTACATATTTGTAGTCGAATACAAGATCTTCAGTACTTCGCATGCATTTATACCTGAGCAAATCAGTCAGATAGCCACCCATCATTAATACATATCGTGTGCGAGCGAAGGACGAGATAATGCAACTATATAAATAGACGCCAAGAGATACAAATGTACGAGCGCGGAGAAATATGGCAAAAACTGCATGATATATTGCACATTGTTAGCTGCAGGCTGCAACAAGCTATTAAACTGATTATTACAAGGGTTGTATTGAAAGTTATTGCTAACTAGACAATTTAATTAAGGTAATAGACTAATTATCAGAGCTTAATAGACTTATCGCCCAGCGGGATACAGAATCGACTTCTACTATTTATGTTCCTAATAAATGGATGTACTTACAGCTCTCATCTTTAGTTGTCTTTAACTAGGAAACAACTTTCTAAACTAAAATGCACGTTTTTTGTCGTAAACTGCTATTTTCTTTAAAAATGAGGCAATCCCATGAGAAAATATTTGTTGACTATCAAACTATGATATATGACGAGTTCCACAAAGATTGGTCGTGAGCTGTCCGCATCCAATGGACATCCGCAACCTTTACCAGGTCGTCGCTCCATCTTGGCTCATCATTGGCTGATGATGATGATGATGAAACTATAATGCAGGGTGGAACGGAACGACGATCTTTCCTGCTTCCGACCGAGTCTACCAACCATTACGATGAACTTTCAGTATGGGACCAACATCGAAAATTTACATGGAAAATTGACTTTTTCATACTATTGAGCTCTAACTAATCAGTGACTTTGTATGAGGGGTTGATTTTTTTATTTTATATTTCGATGTTGGTCCCATACTGAAAGTTCATCGTAATGGTTGGTAGACTCGGTCGGTAGCGGGAAAGATCGTCGTTCCATTCCACCCTGTATAACTAAACGATTATACACACGTACGTAGGTTGCCCTGAAAGTTTCGGGAATCGGAAAAAATACGCATTTTAATGAAATAAAAGTACTTTTATTGTTTTTCAAAGTATTCTCCTTTGTGTTTAATACACTTTTTCATTCTCTGAAACCAGTTTTTAAAACAGTTATTGAAGTCTGAAGTGGGGGGTGACAAAATGGCCATTTCATAAGCGTCGACTGCTTCTTCCGCGGTCTGAAAACGCTGACCACGCAACCGATTCTTTATTTTCGGGAAAGTAAAAAAATCGTTGGGACTTAGGTCGGGGCTGTACGGAGGATGGTCCAGTAATTCGACGTTTTCGCCCTTCAGATAGTCGTCTGTTTTCTGAGCGGTGTGAGGGTTAGTTTTTCGCAGTTCAGCAAAAACAATCGGTAAAGAAACGCCTATATACCAATCGGCATTGACAGTTCTTCGATCTTCAAGAGCGATAGTCGCCACGTGACCCGATTTGGAGACAAACGTGGCTACCATTTTTTTGATCGTGCTGCGAGAACGAACAACTTTTGTCGGCTTCGGTTCGTCTTCGTAAACCCAAACTCGAGATTGGTTTTTCGATTCAGGCTCATATGCGTAAATCCATGATTCGTCACCTGACACAATACTAAAAACGGCATTTGAGCTTCCTCCATTAAATCTTTTTAAAGTTTTGCGGCACCAATTGACACGTACCGTTTTCTGGTCGTCAGATAACAAGTGAGGAATCCACCGGGAAAATAACTTCCGCACGCCCAACTCTTGTTGTAAAATAACTTGTACCTGACTCATTCCAATGCCTAAAGTCTCCTGAATCTCCCGATATGTAACATGCCTATCTTCCCTTATCAGTTGGCGAACAACATCGATGTTTTGATCGGTAACGGCCGTTTTCGGTCGACCCTCACGTACGTCATCCGCAAGAGACACACGGCCACGTTGGAATTCCGAATACCACCTGTATATGGTCGTCTTTGAAGGTGCTTCACTACTAAAAGCAATAGTTAATCGGTCTCCACATTGTTGTTGTGTTAATCCACTTTTAAAGTCATAATAAATCATTGCTCTAAAACTTTCGCGGGACAGCTCCATTTTCACCAGCGACTCAACGACTTTAAAAAACAATTGAAAATCGGACATTGTTTTTTTTTTCTAAGTGGCCAGTGTTTTCGAATAATGAGACTATGCTTGTAAGAAAGAGGTATAACACATGTCAAATATACGTTCCTAAGTATTAAATTCCCGAAATTTTCAGGGCATCCTACGTATATTTAGTCAATAGTTCACTACACGCGGCGGACGGCAGTTCATCGGACGGCATTCATGGGGCAGTGCTGCCAATTCAGAGACTAACACTATTTTTGTTCTGCAGAAGAGGGCTCTGCAGGGAACAACAAACCACAATAGTAATTAACGAACAGAAAGGAATCGCAAAAATACGACAGGGAGTTCGGCAGGGGTGCCCACTTTCAGCAATCATTTTTAACCTGTTCATTGAAAATGCAATAAGAAAATTAACAGAGTCTAGCACAGGCGGGGTAATAATTCATGGGAAAAATGTAAAATTTATACGTTTTGCAGATGACATAGCAGCAGTTGCTGAAAATGGGAAGGCACTCCAGGCACTGCTAACTTCTATGGACACAACTTTTTCGGAATCTGGGCTCAAAATTAATGCAGGCAAAATCAAAACTCTTGTGGTATCAAAAAGGACAGTTATCACTTCAATTTCTTTAGGCAATACAGCAATTGAACAGGTTAAGAAGTTTAAATATTTAGGCAGCATTATAACC
>JALPQI010025811.1:0-18921 GCA_025490895.1 Thaumatotibia leucotreta | reverse complement strand
CAATATTTATATTTTATATACGTAGCAAATAATATATACGTAACACATCAAAAATAAATAAAAAAATATGTGATTCTGCAACAACCATGTTCAAGTTCTAATTTTGTCCAAAAGTGTACCTAAACCCATTGGGGGTGTGTCATTGCTTACCTTATGCGTAGGCTGATTAGTGATGACAACTCAGTGCGTAGTTTAATATGACTATTGAATAAGCGTAGTGTCATAATCATAACAATTAAGAAACAAGTCATTGTTTCTGGTAGACTAGATGTCTGCAATTTACATTACTAGAAGCGGAATGTAACACGTGTCTTTGCTATAAGTAGCTATTTCAGTTAGTAGTAACCTATATAAACATCGGTTGAAAATATGGAACGTACCGATAGATGAAAAAGTCCACTAATGTGTACAGTTATCGACTTAAGGTGCATTCAGACCAAACGAGCATACGCTATTCTAACCCCCTACTCTACGAAATTCGATCGTTACACAAAACGTGATTCGTTGATTTCGTAGAGTGGGGGATAGAATAGCGAATGCTCGTTTGGTCTGAATGCACCTTTATGAGAATGAACATTAGGGTGGGTCGTTTTTTAGCATTTTTGGACGTCATAAACGCAATAGGGCTTAAAAGTTTCGTATTTTTTTGTAGATTCTAGGAAAAATACTATAAAAAATATTGCAATGTACTTTTAGCCCTCTACCGGCCGTTAAAGGAAATTTTATTTCGATATTTTTATTAATTTTAGTATTTATTAGAAAAAATATCTTATGTTATTAACCAACAAATATGGTCATATTAGCTGCAAATAAAGCTAATCTTAACCAGTTATTACACTAGATATTATTTTACCATGATATAATATTACCATATTAATATGGATTTCTAGAAAGTGCCTATTAATGCCCTATTTAACTATGTCATTTTATTATGATTAGTTCATATAATAGCACTATGTGAATAATAATACAAAACAGAAAAAAAAAACATATATATAATGGATAAGTTAATAACAAAAGGTCAGAAAAGTGCAAAATCTGTGAAATATGACAAGTTTAGAAGGGATTATGTACATATTTTGTAATGAAAATGCATATATTTTTTTGTATTATCGTAATATTATGACTAGTAGTTTAATATAAGAAAGTGAAATAAAAATAATCATGCAATTTAAAACGGCATAAGGCACTTCCTAGAAATCGATATTAATAGGGTAATATTTTATCATGGTAAAATAATATCTAGTGTAATAACTGGTTAAGATTAGCTTTATTTGCAGTTAATATGACTATATTTGTCGGATAATAACATAAGATATTTTTTCCAATAAATACTAAAATAAATAAAAATATCGTAATAAAATTTCATTTAACGGCCGGTAGAGGGCTAAAAGTATATTGCAATATTTTTTATAGTATTTTTCCTAGAATCTACAAAAAAATACGAAACTTTTGAGCCCTATTGCGTTTATGACGACCAAAAATGCTAAAAAACAACCCACCCTAATGAACATTAGACAGTTTAAAAAATGGGCCTTATATAATATATATGACATTAAGACTATCGGAAAAATGGTGAATCTTAACCTCATATTAATAAGAATTAACCTAAAACTGTCAAAAGTTCATTCTTAGAAATCGGCAACTACTCGTATAGATGACTATACGTAAGGAGAAGAATTGCATTTGTATTTTTTGTGGAACATAGCAAATTATTTATTAAATATTTTGATTTGTGTTTTTAAGTATCTAGTAATACTACTAGGTACTTAAAAACACTGTACTTTGTACATTTATATTTTTTATAAATCTTAAACATTAAATGTCATAAACCAAAGAATATATATGCGGGTATATAGAAGATACAATTGTAGACGGCAGCACCATCTCTCAGGTTATACTATATTATAGGAGGTGGCTAGCACGTATTGGTTGCCCCTTAGACCATGGTCAAAGGAGCCTTGCCTTATAGCAGATTGCATATACCTACCCGAGAAATTCGACCCGTGTTCGCTGAGTCCGAGTGGTCGAGTGGTTTATGTATCGGTCGAGAAAGCTGTGGATGTGAAGGGCGCACAGAAAAATCTTCTAAGCAGCTGAAGCCCATGTACCATTCTTTGAATTACGAGCCCATAGTATATGCCACATACAAAAAACGAGTACCCCAGGAGCTAGAGTGTTTTCTGAACTTATGCGGTTGTTTGAAATACTACTTATATCAATACTTGATTTTGTAGTCGCAAAAACATTAACTATGATAGAGTCTATCGCTAGCGCTTAAATATAGATGCATGACCGTGTAATGCCCATACATGACCCATGTGTCACGCAAGCGTTCGAGAAAGTCCGCAGTGACATCACTGTAGTTGAGGTGGGCTTTTTTGTAAGGGGGGTTACAATCACTTTTTTATGAATGAACATACTCGTAGCTAGGCAAAGGTTTGCTATAAGTAGAATTACTAGCATTTGTATTGGAATGTAACATGGGCATTCAAATGATTCTAAATTGATGTTACGTCCTTTATAAATCTGTCTATTTTATGGTGTTTAACGTTAACGTTATGTATCAGTTAAAAGAAAACATTTTGGATGAAAATATCGAGACTCGCATAGGTTTTAAGTTTTTTCTCTTTCTTCAACACCTTTTCATTCATTATCTTCTTTTGCTGCTATTTATCGATTCGCTGGTATTCGCCAAAATTTATTTCTAAAGCTCAAATAGGCGTGTAAAATATGCGTCGCAACTCGCTGTACGAACGATTTCAATGTTCAGTATCCTTACCATGTGTTAGGGCCGTGAATTTCACGCGAACTTACTTTCTATCTCTCTCGCTCGCACCAATATGCAAGTATGAGCAGGATGAACTGCGTTTAACTCACCGCCCTAGCTATAGTTGCCGATTAAAAAAAAATTAACATTTGATAGTTAAGAAATGAGCCTTATATTTATGACGTTAAGGGCCTGTTTCACAATCTCCAGTTAAAGCTATCTGTCAGATAAAAATAACACGCTCTCTTTATTCTTCCAGGTGAAAGAAAGAGATAGTGTTATTTTTTATCTGACAGCTTTAACTGGAGATTGTGAAACAGGCCGTTAGTCTATCGGAGTAATTGTGAGTCTTACCCTCATATTAATACCTAAGGATTAATCTATAACTGTCAAAAGTTCATTCTTAGAAATCGGCAACTATAGCGTTACTATACTAGCTATAACTATGATATCATACTCCAGCACTTCTTTTGTTTTAATGAATTAGGATAATGAAGCGTTAAGAGTTGATGAAATTACGCATTGATTTATTGTTATGTCAGATATCTGATTTCCATACCTGGGATAACTCGGGGCATTTAAACGAAAGTGACGTAGCAAAATATTTTATCGACTAAAAATATATCGACGTTACTGTAAATGACAACATCAAAATGTTATTCGGCATAAATAAATATTAGGTACTTACTCTTCAATTAAAATAAAAAATAAGTTTAAATGGGTAGTTGCGCGTTTATTTTAAATTAGTTTTCAAAATATACAATTAATATTAAAATATCAATATTTAAATTGTCATTTTGATTAAAATGATATCTGCATACAAGAGGCCCGATATAAGATATGACATCGAACCTCTGTACTGTGATCGATAATGTTCAATAAGCACATACTTTATTATAATTATATCGACATCTTTTTAATCGATATCAAATCCCTATAACTTGCCCCCAGTTATCCCAGGTATGCTGATTTCTACTGTATCAAATACTGTAAATTCTTCTTCGCGTCAACGTGACGTCATTCGCCAACCTCATGGTAAGGTCGCGGGTGTCGGAATTGTTCGGGTCCAATGACTCCGAATTGGGAGGGTTCGGCCTTTATGGTGTAGTAATTGTTTGGCGTAAGTTACCAGCGGATGGTCGACGTTTCTTATGATGACGCATGGAGTTGAATATTGTGATAAAATAACGTTTCGTAATGAGGTTAAAAAACTGAATCATGAAAACCACTTCATAAGATAAGAGCAGAATAGGTAGGTACTATCGACAAAATTGAATCCTGACCCACAAAAAGAGCTTGTCATAGTAACATTGAAAGTCAAATTGTACGTCAGATGCTGCAATTTTATTTTCAAAGTTACTATGACAAGCTCATATTGTGGGTCAGGATTCAATTTTGTCGATAGTACTTGGATGGTAGACTATTTACTCGTATTTTATCAATAGTTTTTCTTAGTGAAGACTTACTGTCTTCATTGCTTTTCTTTTTAAGATATACCAGTTCAGAGACCAACGTGTTCCAGATAGACGTTCAAATTGCCTATTTTTGCATGCAATAATATGAGGCTATATATTATTTATATTGAAAATTCTCATTCCACAGGTATTTATTTATTGTCAGTAAAAATGAAAAAAAAAAATACGATTATATGAATACATATTTGCATGTATAACAATAACATAATATACAAGAAAGCACTGTGACTCATTAAAAAGTTTATTTCTCACGCCTGTGCTCCAAAAGTATCAATACAATGAATTTGCAACCCAACATACCGGTAGTCTCCTTTTTGTTTCCGCTCTGAACTCTAACCAACTCCCGGGCTTCCCTATACAGGTAAGTATATTCTCGTAATTTACAAAGTGTATTGTGACTTCTAGTTTTGTTTTTCTTGTATTTTTATTCACTAGAGTTTAAGAGGCGACATAAATCGATGAGGCACTTAAGTCCTTGTGAACCCGTTAGTGTGCGGCAGACATAATGACTGATGAATGGCAGTAGTCATAATGATGTCTCATAATAATTTGATTTTGGATTACTTTAAGCTAAGCAACTACCGCAATGGCATTCAAACCTTAAAAAAACGAATTCAGCAAGGCAATCAATTGTGACTTTGACTTCGATGATGCTACAGATGTCTATTAGGCGTTACAAAAAATGTCTTAACATCAGGCAATTCGTCTGTTTCTTAGTTTTCTCCTCATCATTTCAGCCAAAAGACTACTGCTGGAGAAAGGCCTCCCCAAAAACATCTGCATATCAAACGGCCCTCAACCAACGATTTCACGCAAATTTCACAAAATCGTCTGAACTGAATATACAAACGATACTCCTCCTGGAGTATATGTGGCATGTGGCTGCTCACGCATTTCCGCTACTGCAGCTGTGGCCGGTTCGCCTCCCACGAAGGTGGGACGATCGCTGCACCGTCATTTGGGGACAGTGTTGAGAGGCTGTACACAAAATCGTCGGTCCATCTACGCGCGGGCCTTCCCACGCCGCGTCTTTCGGTGCGTGGTCGCCAATCAAGAACCTTTCTGTCGTTTGTCTCCTACACCATAAAAATTACAAAATCAGATTTAAATACACTATTTTAAGCGATCGACTCACAGTAACACGCTCAGAATTACACCCCTGACGTGCGCATAACGTGAAAAACAGAACACCTGCTGCGGGCACCAAGTGAGTCATTACTTTCACGAGCGTCACAACCCATATGTGACCCAGTGATAGGGAACACGTATGAGTCACCGATAAGATAATTACCATCGTGACATTGTGAGGCTTAGCAGTAGCTGTAGTACACGTACGTTCATGCTTGTTTTCTATTAGGCTGGTAACACACGTTCTATGTTGTTTGTGACTAGTGACTTCATTTTGAAACACAAACTATCTAAACATAGTATGTCTTTCACTTTTATTTTATACTGACAAGTATAATAGAATTGATATCAGTCGCCTGATAATTTTGCAGCAGTTAAAATACAAAAAGAGGTGGACCTACATTTTGCGGAAACTAAACCAAGTGATAGAGGAAGTATTAATATCAACAATTTCCTGGAGTATTTTGTCAGAGTGTTGCCAGTGAAATCCATACTTATAATTTTGAATAATAATTTGATTTACTAATAATTGTTTAAATAAAAATAAAAATTTATGTTTTTGCGGTCATGATAATGTCATAATTTAGTATGACTTGGCCCCAAAAATTTACAATGTAACAGGCTTTTTTAGAAATTTCATAGGAGTCGGGTTCTTGGTTCCTGTTAAAATAATCCTTCTTATGCCATGAATAAATATAAACAATATTTTCTTTTTGTTCGTGGTCTGCGAATGACTGGCACTCATCATTCGCAGACCACGAACCCTGTAAAGTGTTCGAAACGTCGGAATGAAGTTAAAGTTAGTTAATATACGTGAGTTTATCCGTTTCCATAGTTTTATTTCATGAATATAAATACTTTGGTTATTATTTTTGGCACATCGTCCTTGCACTTAACAAATCTGATAATAAAATGATGTGTTTTGTATAGTTTAATTGATACTTTTTGTGGGTCGCTGCTAGTTTTTACTATTTAAAAGTCAACTTTCCAACATATCAGCTTTGGAAAGAGACAGGTCCATAATAGAAAAAAAACTTTCCTGTCAATAAAATAATTAGATATTCGTTTTTTTCTCGTAATAACTTTGTCGTTCCGCGCGTATCTTAAAACAAAAAAATTAACAAAAAAGACCACACAAGAAAGGTTTCAATGAGCTAAAGCAACATTATATTAACCCAATAGTTTTCGGACCACCTACGAGTATGTACATACGGTACCTAGCTTATTACAAACTGCAGCCGTATATACAGTAGCTTTGTTCGAGTTAATCATGTGCATACAGCACGATTACATACTAATCGCCTTAGTCATCGCGGAGGAAACCATAAATGTAAACAAGTCATTTAGTAGTCGTAAACACCTGATTAGCCAGTCGGTAATTAAAAGAGTAATGCACCGCGGTTATCGAGTACGTACCACAGAATATCATTATCAGTATCTTAACTTGGTAATTTAAATAAAAAAAGATTGGTAAAGTTTATAAACTATCTAAAACCTGTAGCCGTACCATAAGCTGCCGCAGCGTTATTAACGCGGACTTTCTATCCGGCTTCCTCGCACCAATATAGGAGTACGAGCGGGATTAATAGATAGTAAGCCCGCATTAATAACTCGGCGGCAGCTCATAACAAGCATCCTGTGCCTTGCAAAAGCTACTTGACAGTCTCAAATATTTTGGATACGATGTGAAATCTATTCGAGTTTGAATGCTATTTTATAATAATAGATAGATAGATAGATCATAAATAATGAACCGTCATAATTGGCAATGTAAAGTTTTCTGAAGGTATGAATATTATATTTTTCCCTGATAGCCGTCGTCTTCAGCTTCAAAAAATGCGGTTCTTTATTTTATATACTTACTTTAATTTGTTAACAATCTTTTTTAAGTGAGTGAGATGACATTTGTGCAGTTTTGTGGATGAACAGAGCAGCCTAATGCAACGAGTACAATGAAATAAAAAGAAAGTCAATGAATGACACGAGTGACATTGACGTTGATAGATTTTTTTTCTATTTCATTGTACCAATTGCGGGCGAACGCATTAGGCTCTATTCATCCATAAAACTTCACAAATGTCACCTCACTCACTTAAAAAAAGATTATTAACAATTTATAGGAAATCAAAATTAAAAGAGCCGCATTTTCTTGAACCTTAAGATTACGGCTATCAGAAAAAAATATAACATGCGTACCTTCTGAAAACTTTACATAGCCAATTCTTATTCGAGTCCGAAACTTTACTTCTAAGATGGCTGGAGTTAATATGAACCAGATTTCGAAATTTGCTAACAGTCAAAGTACTGTCATAAAGGTACATCTGTCGCTTTATTGGCCAATTTATAAAATGACTCACATTCGCGAATTTCGTAAATTGAAGTATTCATACATAACTTTCCTTTAATTCGTTTATTGCGTAAAGGGTATTTTCGCATGATTCACTTTACTGGACTCTGTGATCTCATTACTAAGTGCATTATCCTTGACTTGGCACTTAAGTGCCATTAGTATGTCTGGACTATGAGTAGGTACTATTATGATTTACGTTAGTGTAAGAATTATTGTACAGTGTCCATCACATAATCGTAGCGTCCGGGGCGTCCAAAAATATCTAAACACGCCTTTGTTTCTATATTTTTTTTAATATTTAACGACGTGACAGATGGATGGACCAACAGAGTCGCACCAGTCTATTGTATTTTTTTGTACGAAACCCTAAAAATTAAGAGTACATTATGCCCAATACTACTACTACTACTATTTTTTTTCTATACCACTTTACGTGGTACATTTTTTATTTTTAGATGCTATTTTTATACTATAATAACAGGTAGGTGGTTAAATACATCGACAAAACCTTTATTTATCATTTTTTATATTAAAACCAATATTCAATAAAATACAATACGAATGAGTACCTACATATTTACATCCATATTTGATTTGAAGCACATTTTTCAATATAATAAATAAAATAAAGAGTAGGTACCTAATCACAAAATAAGTTTAAAAAAGTTTCAACCGATTTATGCAAGATCCCACCATCAGACCTCGACTTAGTGCCAATTTGGACCATCTTGAGGTTATACCCGTCCGATTAAAAACACTTTTTTTTTAATCTGTTCATGATTCCCGGAGATATCCAAGTAATATACATAAAAAACGGTCGAATTGAGAACCTCCTCCTTTTTTGATGTCGGTTAAAAAAGAAAAGGTACCGTGATGGAGTACACTAGCAAGAAAAATAAAAAAATCTGCTGCTAACGTTAAAGTCGTTAAATTCCAATATTTAGCTGAAAGGTTGCTTAGTTTGCTCTAAAGATGTAAGTCCCCGATCTTTGTATTTATTTATGTAGTTAAAAACAGCGCATTCAACAGGAAATGGCTGACAACCACCTGGCTGGCCGGCGACAGCTGGCGGTGGTTTCAATATTTCATCATCATCATATCAGCCGCAAGACGTCCACTGCTAAAGTAAGACGTTCTAGGCTTGAAAGTTTAGATAAAAACTTTGTAACAACACTTGTAACATTAAAGTATATAATGTTTAATGTACTATAATGATGTCACCAACGAAACCTACGTCTAAAATATTTCGCTGCATAACTTAAATCTCGGCATGTTACGTAAAAAATACAAGGCCCATAAAAGGTCGGCCGTATGTAAATACAAATGCCAAAGTTCTACGAGATAACCTAACGACGAGAATTTGTGAAACTGTTTCTCTAATTCAGCAACGCTTGCTCTTTTTCTATGAGGAGAACTCTAAATGATCCATGCCGGCAGAGCATTGGTCAGTGAAAAGTTACGCTTGGCTAGTTACCGTTTTACGTCACACTCAGTACCGAGACTGGTTTCGAAACGAGCTTGAAACTATTTCTAATCTAGTTCGTATCTATTTTAATTAGACAGAGTCGAAGTGCGCCTTCACAACAGATAAGACGATTAGTCAGTATTGTCAACTGCCTACTGTAGTTCGTTAGATATTTTAGCATTCCTATCGCACGAACGACCTCAAAACGGCATTCGATCTACTGAGGCCGTAACACAAGTTTTAACTAAACGCGAAAGTTAACGTTTCTCTACCCGAGCAATTCTCAATAAGGACCTTAGTTCTTCTGTTTAAGGCACTAAAGTCTATTATGGCGTAGTTTATTGTTGTACACGTGCGGAACGGAGGTATTAATGGAGTCGATTCCCTATAATGTAGCATTCCAGCGCTTGGCATTTGTAAGCGGTTGACGCTATAGCTAAGGATTTCTGAAGCGCTAGCAGCGCTTATGCGGCAACAGGCCGCGATGACTCAAGCCTCGGTAAACAGTATGCGGGGCGATGAGTCACCGTTTTACACATTCGCGTATAGTGTTTGAACAGTGTTGTCAGTCTCCAGTTGGACTCGTGAAGTAAAGAACCGTTCTAGGTGTTATAACGCAGGTTTTACTGCCTAACACCTAGGGTTGCACATCATTTTACGTTATAAGCTGCTGTGTAACAGACATTTCGTGTACGTAGACTAAGAACAAGTTTTTGTGAAAGTGTAGTTCTAGTTTTGTGTGTGTGTGCGTGTCACAAGTGAAACGGTCGATAAAGTTAGCGATCGTTCCGTGCCATTTGTGAATTCCTTGCATAGTTTGTTACAATATAGTCAAGACTGGATTTTATGACTTTGTAACCATGCCTTCTAACAAAAAGTTGATATCGAAGATGCGACAGATCGCGCAGTGGATCCTAGTGGTGCATGTGGTGAGTTATTCGTGGCCTCCGATTTGGGTTAATGGCTTCCCTGTTTAGAATCAGCTCTATTACTAAACGTCAATTATGCATTGTGATGTCAATAACTATATATTTACATACCTTAGATGTAATACCTGTCTATAGTTTAACGTAACATAGTTTCACTGGAATGCCCCACGGATTTAAACTAACATTCCCTTGGTGGTTGCGCGACGCCTTTCAAATAACTCAAAATGTATAAACTTATGAATTCTAAACCCCTTAACCATTAACGTCTCCTAACATAGCAAGCCGGCAGTCTTATTTTTTGTCCCTTTCGGTTGTATCGAAATGTCTATAAAACCGAAAGGGACAAACAACATTTATCGGCTTGCGTTTGCACTAGGAGCTACTTCTACCTAAGGGGGTAATAATTGAATTGTTATAATATATGAATAATAATACAATAAAATAAAATTACTTTATTTCAGACCTATTTGATCCATATTTTGTTAATGATAGTAAAATTTTAACCCTACTATACAATGTATATGTAATGTATACTATACAATTTTAAGCCTACATGTATAATAATGTATTAATATAAAAATAATAAATAGGTAATCATGTCAATGTGTTAACATAAGAATGACAAGCGAATTATTATTTATCAATAAATTTAATGTGTAGGCATTTAACATATAAGACAATCAAAGAACTGAAGCAATAAAAGATAAAGTCGTGGCTGATATTGATTTGGAGTCAGCCCCCGAGGCAGCCTTAACTTAGTTAAGAGTTCAGAGAGCAAAGTTTGCTGTCCGATACGACAGTAATCTTTCGTCCTATTTTCAAAGACTTGTAAAGAAACATCTCGGATGTAGGTACTGGAATTCATTGATGACGATTCAAATCAATGAATGTTACGTAATGGCATCTAAAATAATATTCGTGCATTCATTAAAGCATACGTCATTACAAACTACAATCAAAATGCCGATCTAATGCCTTCACGAATTCTAAAATGGAATGCTTAAGTATAAAGGTCGTCTCGACGAACCGATTTAAATATCATTTGTTTAAGACGTGACCTAACAAAATTCTAAGCGAATTCTGAGGAAGTGAGGGCCCTTGTCATAAACAAAGATTTATCTCTGCTCCATCCGGCCCTCTGGTGTAACTTAGCACTGAATGATACATTCAAACTTCTCGCCTTTCAAAGTGTGCGGCCACTGACAGACGAAGAACGGATAAGAAAAGGAACTAATTTGATCCCTGCCTTTCATCAACATAACAATGAACCTAAGATGTTGTTATGAGGTGTCTATTCATTGTTGTTTTTTGTCGTCTATCCAAACCTTGGTCTATTTTTGTACCTACTCTGATACGGCTTAAGATAATTTAAACGCTAAATTTGAGTACGTTCAATGACCTTTTAAGGAAGCATGTAAATTTCTTCTATAATTGCATGCTTCCTCATTGAAACATTCACAAGGGCCTCCTCAACTTAGTAATTAAGCTTATTTCCTCCTCTTGTTTTGTCATTTGCAACAATTGTTTGTCTAGTCTAGTCAAGTGAGCAGGAAATACGGGATAATGGTCTACGTTTCTACAAGGATCTCATTATATTTTGATGCTTTAGAAAGCAGGTAACCACTTATATATATTTATATATATAGGTATAAATGTGGGAATGAAATTATAAAATAATTGTTTAATAGATTTTAAATATTATCATAATTTGAGTTTAGTTAGTCTGGTGCCCCTCAAACGGATACAATACGAGTATGTACGGTCGAGGAATTTAATTTCCTACCCATTTCGTATCTTGTCATAGTAGCTATAATATGACAGTCCTAGCAGCTTTCATATTGATTGTCACTATGACAAGGTACGAAATGGGTAGGAAATTTAATTCCTCGACTGTACCTACATGGGCCCTTGTCAGTATTAAGAATATGATTATACCTAATACTTATCAATTCATGACACTCGAGACAATAGGTAGGATTTTCACCAAACCCAGTATAATGAAAGCACGCCCGTGTCCGTGAAGCCTACGAAAGTGAAAATAATAAAAAGCTGAACCTGTTTGCGGTCTGTAGTTTGCGGAACGTGATCTGACGGGGAGGGAGAGGCCAGACTGATAGCAATTGTCGTCTACCCCCATTTCCATCAAATTTTAGCAGTCTGTTTGTTGTGTCTGAAAAAAGAACAGTGCAGTGTACTTAAATTACACTTATAACTATTAAAATCTGTCTACCTTTGGATTATTAGATAATAGAAAGAGACGGATTGTCTAAGTTATTTGCCTTATCTGCTCTTTACCGGACTAAAATTTTATGCAAATTATTATTATTACTTAACTATTACTTGTAGAAACGTTACCAGATATTCAATAATTATAAACTTTAATTAATAACATAAGTTTAGTCAGGGTCACTCAAGCTCTAAGGACGTATTATGAGCATACGTCACTGTCCGCATAAGTACGCACTTGAAAATCTTCGGATAGACGCAAAAATCTAAGATTTCCTAGGAATCTTCCACATATACCTATCGATCATAAATCTTTTAGCGCGCGAAGTGCTAAAACTCACATAAGATTACGATATTTTTTGTTGTCGTTGTTATTGTAAACAGTCGGCGAGGTGAAGCAAGTGAGTCACACTAATACAATACGCATAAATTCGCACATCTGTTAATGTCCCGCGTATTAATAGGGCGATCAGGGGACATGGTATTATATTTGCACTTGTTTAACGATTGTAGATAACATTGATCTTGTAGGGTACTGTCAACCAATTGGAACCCTAGGTCATTTAGGAACCATATGTCAAAGTAACTAGTATGACATGACAATACTTTATGTAGATATATATTATGAGCAAAATGTCGTGATTTAAATAAATATTTTCTGTTAACATGTTACGTATTGGTACTTCCACCTTAAAGCGTTGGACCACCATAAAGTTTTGTTAAAACATCCTACTTCAAAGTCAATAATCCGCCATTAAATTACCATTTGGAATAGACTGGTGCAATAAGTACACAATGTGTTTCTGTTACATGGGATATTAGTATCAGGGTATCAGTATATACCCATCTACATAAAGGAAATGACTAATACGCTTCTATTTCTAACAACGGAACACCAAAATAAAATCATCCAAACTAGGCCACGATCTAAAATACCGACGCAATTGTTAGGAATATTTTTGCCGTTAAATCAACGACCTATGTAATGCGCCGCATATTTTCCTCTCTCTAAAACTCTTACCTCACGAATGTTCGTAATAAAGTAGTTTTTATACAACATCAAACAAGGTTGTTTTTAGTACCGAATGATCTTTGAATGCGATATTTGAAAAGTAAACATAGATTATTGGAGTCACGCGACGTTCTGAAGCTATTTTAGCCGGTATCCCTGGAGGCGTGTCTCCGGTATTAATACCGTCTGAGTCACCCGCGTCTGACTGAAGCTTGTCCCATATCCTTCGTGCTCTTCGGATTACTCACGCGGGCGAACCCGGAATTGTTTATTATGGACTTCCTTGGATCATTAGATACAAGACTAGTTTCTTTGTTTTGGACAGCCCATGTGAACTTGTTGCTCACACGTGATGAAATCAAAAAGTGATACGATAAATATAATGAAAACTGAAGTGACTCATAAAACTTAACAACTTTTACCTCGGGGTCAAATCTTCAATCATAGGGAAGAAAAACATGCTGATTATGTATTTTGATCTGACAGTGTACGTATATATACATTGAGACATCAAAATAAATGTTTAAAAAAAATGTCTCTTTCATTTTGCTAAGAACTTGAAAGATTCTATCTCGATTTTACTGCCATAATAAAGAGGAAAATGTTACATTTTATATTATCTACAGATTTATCTTTCCAACATGAGTACCTAAGTGATAAGGTAACCAAAACGTTGATTGAAAAAACAAGTGCATTTGCACTAGGAACTACCTCTACCGAACAGTAATTACTATGTGTTATCAAAATCACATTATCAGCTATTGCATACTTCATTTTGGCGTTAAACCTTTTCAAATAATGTTAGGGTTTCACACCACTATTGTTCTCTAAGTCTACACTAAGGGAGCGATAAGACGTTATCTCTTAAAAATATTCTAAACGACACCGAATACTTAAGACTAAGATGGTTGCTGACTCACCCGACGTAGTTAGAATTAAACAGGATCTGCGCAGTTCTTGATTCTTAACTCTAGCTCATTCTAAGAAGTCGTCAATATACAAGATAGATTGGTTTACAATTTGAAAGATAGACTATGGATTTAATTAGGTATCTATCGTTTCCGCAATCCATCTTAAAGAATTAAAAGAGCTTAAGTTTATGGGTGGTTAATGACATGTATACATCCTTGTTGCTAAGGTAAAGGCTCTCGTTCACCACAAGGCCGGCATTATTGCTGTTTTTGCGCCGTTTCGTCTGTCCTCACTCGTCGAATTTAATTAAAATAAAAGGGAAGTAGTCTGAAACAAATATATCACAGACAACAAGGCGTAAGAATGTCTGAGCATTTTTCAATTGACCAGTACATTCAGCGACAACACATTGGAATTAAATTCAATCTGTTTGTTTTGCTACATTGTGTTGCCTAATACACGAGAATTGACAATTTGAAAAAAAAACATGCTGCGTTACTATCATAAGTTTTCGATCATCTATACATAGCAGCACAGGTGAGCATTGGCTAAAAGATGACACAATAAAATCGTGCGTTAAAATATATGTGATAACAGTCAAACAGATAAGAACGATTTGTATCGTCAATATTTATCAAAACCAACAGGAAATTGGTTTGGGTGATATCATCCCTATCGATTAAAGTACCTACCTACTGATTACTTGTACCGAATGCACTTGAAGTACCTACATGAAATCTGTCCTAATTCATTTAATTTTTAGGTACCTATCGTAAAACTCGCTCACTTGTATAAGAACATTCTGATGGAATAGTACGCAGGAAGTGAGTTGTTGTCTACTATTCCCCTATTATGCGATACAATTGATGAATGGACAGACGGGAGCATACGAACCAGCTGAATTCAATTTGATCCCTTTCAAAGTTAACCCTTACGGCCGAATGGCGGCATTGATTTGAATCAGTAAATAACATGCGAGTCTATTCGGAGGAGAACACATGTGCGGAGCAACACACAAGCTAGGTTTACTAGCTTGGAGATGAGCTTGAAATGCGTAACTTTTATAGGTACTTTTTATGTGAAATTAAATACACTTGCACGGTAGAGTTTGGATATTAAAAATATTTAAATTCTTGATTTGTATGATATTGAACCATCTACATGTTAACCCGAGATTGATATCGAAGATTAAAAGTGATATTCACTGATATATTTTTTGGTACAAATATACTATTACTAAACATTTTAGGCGCTCTGTGGCATTAAAGCTGTAAAGTAATGTAGTTACTTTGGGGTCATCAATTAGAAAAGTTTTTGGAAGAAACAAATGACCTTTCCACGCTTTTATTTTGAGAGATCTTTTAATTAAAGCGGCAAAATATGCAAATAACGAGCAATTCTCTGTAGACAACGCAAATCAGGGCGAGGGTCGCTCGTCGTTTAATTATGTAAAATAATTTTCATGCATAACAGCGGATCGTTAAACAATGCAGCAGATGAAGCGATCCCTTATAGTAAAAGTTTGAATAAAGAGTGCTTCGGCCCTGAGGGCAACCGGATCGCAGCCCTTTCTCTTTTTGAGCTACGACTTTTATATACCTACTTGACGTCAGTACAGATTTAACATATTTCGTTGAGCTTTTGTATTTGTTTCTAGTATTAAAAAAGTAGAGAGTTCAAACTCTGAGGGATGACTATATATTCCACGCAAGCAAATCTGAAATAAGATTTTATTCAATGGGGACTGGTACATATTAGGACTAACACTAGTGGGTACACTATAACTTTATCTGTCTGACATAACTACCAGAACTTCAAGCTAGTGAAATTCTTCCGTGGATATTTGATACGATTATTATTTTTTTGCCGCTAACGCTGCTTTTGTTAACAACGTAGTAAATCTAAAATGGTTCTGCTTTCGGAATTTAGAAACGTGTAAACTCCTTTATAGTACAGTATAAACGTTTCACCATAAAGCATTAATAGGTGCGTAAAGACCAAACACTCCAGTTGTTTATACGCGAAGATGGATCCCGTGGAGCTGTTACTAATTTGGTCCTTAATGAGAGCCCTATGGCCGGGGGCGCGGAAGCGGGGACTCATCACGGCGTCTAATGGCCCAAAAACACCCCTGGCTTAAACAGATATCATCTCGTTTAAACGGATTCTAGACACATGTGGTTTGGAAAAAGACTTGAAGATACAGAAGAAATGTAAAAGATATTCACTTTGCTTTTCTTTGAATTCAAATGAAATATACCACTTTAAAAGCATTATTAAATGTCTAAAAGACTATCTCTTTATTAGCTGTTCTATCTTAGGATAGTCATTTAAAGCATGGAAACTTTTCCACTATACCGTACCATAACATGAACCCTAAAGTGGTCACAACAAAACAAGACGCCATAACAATTTGTCTTGGTACGGACTAAATTTGGCACCGTCCCCGGAATGTTATCACCTCATCGTATCGTCAATGCTGGTACAATATCTCATAATATTCTTTATATCCGTCCCCATAAACCGACCCGTGGTAATGACGGGAGGGGGCCGACCGTTCCGGGATATGTGACCGCTGCATTTTATTACCACTTTACTCTGCCACATAATCGACCGTCATGATAGAGGGCTTTCTTGCTAATAGTGCTTTGGTATGCAATTACTAGGAAGGTTACCAGGTATTAAATTTAAACGTCAGTTGTTACTGAATGGTTATTACATCAATGTTTTGGAACTTTTAAAACCTAGCCTTGTTATTGCAAAGAACAACATTACTTTACTATGCTGATACTTTATAGAAAAAGATTCCATATGAATAGGAATTTTAAATGTCATCTTATTTGTTGCAGGTTGAATTCATAGAGGCGTACTGCACGCCCCGTGACACAGCACGCCGCTCCCCACAACGCAGCCGCCGCTCTCGTGAGCAGCGCCGTTCCCCCGACTCTGCTCGATGGCGTTACGAGACACGCCGTAGCAACTACGACTTCGACTCGTGCCGTCGCCCCTACGACTACGAATCCGGGCGACGGTATCCGGGCAGAGAGTTCGACGGGGATTCGGGCAGACGCGCAGAATTCGACGCGGAGTCAGCGCGAAGAAGGGCCGACTACGAATCGGCGAGGCGGACTGACTTCGACTTGTCCGCTCCTGGTGTGTCCAGGAGAAGCCCTGAGAGCGCCCCAGAAGGCTCAGCTGAGTCTCCGCCGGAACCGGCGCCTTCGGCACCATTAAGGCACGAGCGACAGGCCAGACATCGCTCACAACCTTATTACGAATCTGGTGAGTTACACCACTTACACCAATTATCTGATCTTTAATGTTAATGTAACAAACTTGCGAGACACAATGTTTACTTATACAAAGTCAAAGTCAAACTATTATTTATTCAAGTAAGCTTATTAATAAGCATTTTCGAATCGTCTGACATTATCGAGAGAGAAAAAAATCTACTACTGGTTCTAACCTCCTGAGAAGAACCAGTAAGAAACTCAGGTAGACTTATTTTTTTCAAAACAGTATAATAATACATCTTATTAAAATATACATGCATTAAAGAATTTATTAACATAAAAAAAGATGTTTATAGACATTTAAAAAAAAAGAGAAACAAATAAAGGATCATAATAATAAACAAAAATAATTATTATTGTACAAGTTCACGATATTATTAAGCATCTATATCTATACTACTAGAGATGTAAAGGTCCTCTAGTTGTCAGAATAAAGAGAAATTGAAAGAAAGAAATTAGATTTATTGATTACAAGCACAGATACTTAGCGTTTATCCGACAGAGACATAATTAAAGATATTGGTGAGCGTTGTAGTTATAATAATATGATTTGTTGCTACGAAGTCAGTAACAAACAGAAAAATACACAGTAATCGTTCTATAACTAAACAGCATATTTATTAGTTTAAAATAACCGTAACAGAATGATGGTATGAAATTTGATTCTCTGTATCCTGTTTGTACAATCGACAATAATTCGATCGTAACAAGGCAGTTATCTTGATTACAGATAGTTGAATAACTTGGTTTAGAATTGGATTTGATAGAATAGTAACTTGAGTAATGAATAATGATCTAATTACATAAGTATGTATTTACGTACGTGATAACTATCGAAACGATAACTATCTACTGCTGTTGTTCTGTTAGTGAAATTTTATATTAAACGTTTATGATCATTTCAGAAGCGTTTGTGGATACAAAGTCATCATTTGCTATGCCAGTAATGATTTTGACTGTTACGACTTGACATTTTAAACTATCAATCAACAATGAAAAAATCTGAGTCAAGTTATGTCTGTTTCATGATGACGAAGTGATGCAAAAATGGAACACTTACTCAGCAATAATTTCAGTCTGGTTTATCAATTCATCACTGTCACGCGCTAGTGAATAAGATAACCAATACAGTGATCTTAACGAACATGTCAATAGAATATTTGAAAATAGGCCTGCTGGGCAAATTGTCTCTTAGCGCCGTAGGGAGTTTAAGTGACGTCATTACGTGTCGTAATTGCTTTTCCGCGTGGGTGACCGACACCCGTCGCGGGAAAATTTGTTAAATTGCCGCGATTTACGTGGCAAATGTCTTTCTGAATCCCATGAAAGGTTAGAGGTTGGCGATTACGCGTGTGATTGTT
>JALPQI010025810.1:0-11740 GCA_025490895.1 Thaumatotibia leucotreta | reverse complement strand
TAAGAAGTATCGGTTAATGAGAACAAAAACTTTATGATTATGGTTTGGGGTTGACGGATGGTAACGGTTTGAAAATAAAAACGGTTTCCGATCCCTGCCTGCGAGATTTACAAATTATACGTATTTGCTGAAGATACATTGACTATTTAAAAATAGCGAAAAGTGTACTTTAAGCTTTCGGTGGGCCACTAAAAATACAGGATGTAGCCAAGTTGCCAATCGCTAACGCTTAGTAGGTATCGTAGTTTTCCCTCTCTGTCACTCTTTCATATTAGCGCGACAAAGCTGCCTTTCGTTTACGATTCATGATTAAGCGTTAGCGATTGCCAACTTGTCTAAGCACCCTGATCTGATTCTTTTTTTTGGAATGTTGGTAACTACTCGATAGTAGTTACCAACATTTAAAAAAAAAGAATCAGAAAATTGATCTTATAAGTCGATAGGATTTCACTATGGGCTTCTCTAGAACTGTCAAATTCTAAATGTCATATATGTATAACTCAATATAGTAGCAAGGTATATAAAGTGTGTATTCCATGCGGGCGCATAGTTTACCCAATTACAGTACTGATAATAGGAATCGAAAGTCTAATTTCGTTTTTCTTAAATAGTATTATGAATTCGGTGTAATGTTTTTTATAAGTCCGGCTGAGCTACAATGTAGGCACGCAGTCTACAACTTAGTTTGACATAATAAGTGACAATTGACATGACAATTAGATACTTGCTGAATATATAAGGTCCTAATTTATTAGATGCAGATATTTTTACAGCTGATAGTACTCGGTCTCTGGAGTATATTAAACCGTGAAAATTATAGCTTTTACGATGTTTTTTTGGAGAAAACGGAAAAAGAAATTTGCTACGTAAAAACACCCTGTTTAAGTGATTATTAAATGAAAACTCATTTAACAGATTCTAGTACCTCTTTTACGTACCACTTAACTAGAACTGGCCACTTTACGTCGATAAATTAAATACTTGATTGTCAATGTCATATTATTTTCCGTTGGATTGTGTCTTTTGATGACATGACAGACAGTGTTATTGTGACATGTGATAATGCACATGATGATTTTTTTTAGACGAAATTATAATTAATTTTTTTGTTAGGAAAATAAAATCAAAAAAGTTACATGAAAAGATTTCTTAATTTATATTTAAAGTTAATTATTTTAATGTAAATTATCATGTGTTAAAATATCTGCAACTAATAAATTAGGACCTTATATATGGTGTTTTCTAATTAGTTATCGATACCTTAGTTAGGGTATATGCGTGTGTTCATGTTAGCGAACAACTTTCGCCTTAGACCAATGTCGTGTCCAATCATTTGAATGTACCACAATACTAGCAAATAAAAAACTTTGACTTTGACTTTGTGGCCAGGCCATAATACCCCCAGCGTGACTTCCCTATCCTGTTAAAACACCGTTACCTCAATGTCAGCACATCTTACGCGCTCTAAACGAATTACATTCCAGATAACATCTGAATTAAGCCTCATCTCGACTCAAGGGCTGTTTTATCCACAATCCTTATGATACCTTGGTCCTTGAAGGTCGTTTAGCATGACCGAGATCTCTGATATGGCCCTAATATAAATGTAGTGGCTCTTTTACGACGCACTCAACAGTGCGGCTTCGAGATAATTTGCCATGACGTGTGATAAAATCGCTGGGGTCTGGGTCCGGCTTACTACCGCGAAAATCGAAAATCGTACATTTCGCGGATTTTTCTCTGTTACGCAAAAGAAGTCGTCAATAGAGTGAGAGAGACAAATCCTCGAAATTTACGAATTTCGTTTTTCGCGGTAGCACTGTACACTGTACAGTCGGCATCAGATGTTTAGGAGCGGCTACGGTGCTCACAAATAACTGAGCAGCCGCTATTGTTATGGCGTTATGTTAGGGTACTGTGTAGGTAGGGCATGCAAATCGGTTTTGGAAAATATGGAAAACCGGTTAATAACCGGTTATTCATCGTAATCTCATACAAATAAAAACCGGTTTGCATTGTGGCTGCTCCGATATACAGCTTGGCAAAAAAGTAGTAACATCGTAGTGTCGTCCCTTTCAAATCAATATGCGTGAGAAAACGGGACGACACTACAATATTGCCACTTTTTAATTTCTACTCTTTTTGCCAGGCTGTATCTTATATCGACTGATGTTTCTAACAGTGATTAAAAAAACTATACAATTAGCAGACATTTAAAGGATGTCTAGGTTATATCAGAACAGTACGGTTGTATGCAATACATTAAAATAAATCTTTCATCACAAGTATTTTCAACAATGATCGCCCGCAGACTACGGACGCTGTAAAGTCTTCGAAACGTTAGGATGTAGCTAAATTTAATTAATATACGCGATATAATTCGTTTAAATAGTTTTATTTCATGAATAATCAATTAATCATCGCGGTAACCGAAGAAATTACATTTGATTTTACAAAATATTAAAATTGAGATTGCTAGTACAAATGTATGAGTTTTATAATAACTGTTCTACAAAATCTTATTAGTAAAGTACTTTGAACATCTTAGAATTCCTACTGACGCTCTCTTGTGCATAAATGGAAATACGTAACTGGGTGAAGCAATCATCATAATCATATTCAGCCGTTATTCGCCCACTGCTGAGCATAGGCCTCTCTTCTTGTACGCCACTGGTCCCGGTCCTGAGCTAACCTCATCCAAAAGTGACCCGCAGTCTTTCGAATATTTATTGTAAATAATCGCAACATTTTATTTTAAAAGGAGCTTAGGCATGCATAATAAAATCCTAGGGTGTGCATGTGTGCAATTTCCTGCCTATAATCTGTACAATAGCTCTCGAACCTGAAGCCTCAATTCAGGTTAACATCATCGACCTAATTCAAGCTTTAGGCAATCGTACCTAATCAGAGATGTGACATTCATGTGACAGGGCCGTCATGATTTAATTCACACTGAATAGGCTTCAGCTACATAACACATAGTTTTATACAGGCTGCTCGCGAGCACTCCGAAAGATTTTAACTATACATTCTAGACATCAAAATAAACATAAAATATTATGAGACCTCATGTCAATTCCACCAAAATAAAATATATTTTTTTTAGTCTTTTTGAATACTTTTTAACATTTCCAGTAGTTTTTATCATAACAACAATTTGTTTAAATTATTTATTTCAATTGTTTTCTTAGGTACAGGTTATTTCGTCAAGTCTATTAGTGTTTTTTGATTGTCAGGCAAAAAGTGTGATAATATTAGAACACATTGTGGTAGCATTGTAATCAAAAAGAAATTAAATGACGAGTTACGTCGAAAAACTTATTTCGAAAAAAGGTTGATTATCTCTGAAAACAAGCCGAATCCAGCAAATTTTATATGACATCAAAGACTCTAAATATGGTCAGGAATCCAGCATTATAATCTTTTGGTTTCCTCGCGAGCACCCTGTTACATACAGGGTGCTCGCTCGTTAAAAGATATGTATCTCGAGATACTCAAAGTTAATTAAATACTCAAAGTTAATTCATAGCTCATTCTTTCTATTTATAAAACCTATACGCATCTATTATATAACTAGCTTTTGCCCGCGGCTTCGCTCGCATATAGAGTGAATTTTGTAGCACTACAAATTTCAGTAGCTCTATTCTGCTGAGGTATTCCGTACTGAGTAATATTAAGACTGTGCCGCTCTATGCTCTTGAAGGTGAACGTGTTGATACTTCGCTGAGGTTTTACGGTATACCTCGGGGTGAGCGTGCTTGGTATCTAGCGCAGGTGTCCTGGTTTATCTCGGGGTGAGCTTGCTGGTATCGAGCGGAGATGTCTCGGTTTACCTTGGGGTGAGCTTGCTGGTATCGAGCGGAGGTGTCCCGGTTTACCTCGGAGTGAGCTTGCTGATATCTTGCGGAGGTGTCCCGGTTTACCTCGGGGTGAGCCTGCTGATATCTTGCCGAGGTGTCACGGTTCACTTCGGGATGGGCTGCTGTATACCTTGCCACTGCTTTTCTGTGTACGTCAGGGTTCATTTTTTGGTAGTTGCTGACGGCAGCCCCGTGTTCGGATGACTTATCGTTCTTATTTTCTAAACTTAAAGTGGCTTGATCACTGCCCTTGTGCTCGTACTTACAAATGTATTTTATCGCTTTAACGGAGTTACATCATCATCATCATCAGCCTATGATAGTCCACTGGACGTAGGCCTCTCCTATTAACTATGCGTATAGACGCATTAGGAGGTAAATGCCCATAATCGCCACGCTACATAGCTCAACGTTAATATGAGCCAGGAAAGTACGTGACAGGACAGGATTGTATGGCACTATCCAGCGGTTTGGTATTTAGACTGCCGCAGGGGCCGTGGACAATGTGCGCCTTCACGATATCGTAAAGGAGCGGATCTTGGTTTGGGTCAGGTATCTCAGCACAAATAACAGTGTCGACCTTATCAGGGGTGATACGCTCTTCTAACCAAAGCAGTATATGAATATGGGAAAGGCCTCGTTTTTGCCATTCCACAGAATATGTAAAACAACGAACCTCTCCATTAGAAGAGCCATCATTTTTTTCACCTTTACTTGAAACACCCTGGATACAACATCGTGGCGTTTGAAAGGTTTCTGGCCAGCCAAAATTAAATTGGTGATCTTTTTCCACCAGGGGTTACACGTGAACGTAATAAAGAGATCGGGACGGCCATAGTGACGCACATACGTCATGGCGTCTTGTGTCCGGTCGTGCATATCACTTGGTCCCCCGGTGAACGACGACGGGAAATCCTCCTTCTGTCCAAGCTGCTCACCACCAACATCCTGTCTCCCTATAGCATCTTTTAAATGTATATAACTATCACCAGAAGGTGCGCCTGGTTGTGTAGAATGAAATTTAACCTTTCCGACTCAATTTTGGCATACATGTCAACCAGGAACTGACTAAACAGGGAACGGAAGTACAACAGATGATTTTCGTCTCCTTGCCTAATCATTAGGAATAAAAGTCTGCAGCAGAAATGGTCTTTTTGAGGGGTAATTTTGTTTTCGGATTGCGCTGCGGTAAAGAAATCGAATAACCATCGTCTCCACGGCAAAATAAAAGCGGACATTGGAGGGCAACTATGTATTTATTTGAATTCATCGTACCTATGTTACTCGTTTATAACATGGTATGTAGATAAGTACCTACATCTTCATTGGCAAGAACACTTCTATGAAGTTTTGAATTAAATAGCCCAACGAATCTGGTTCCTCCTTACAAACTTTAACCTTCCATTTAACCTCCATAGGGAATGAATTTTCAAAAAACCTAAAACACGTGTTTACTTATTTATTATTAAAAACATTCCTGTGAAGTTTCGAATAAAATAGCCCAACTAATCTTGTTTCCCCATACAAACTTTAACCCCCCATTTAACCCCTTTAAGGGAAGAATTTTCAAAAACGTTCTTAGTGCGCCTCTAGACATTATAAAGAATCTACATGTCAAGTTTGAACTCTCTAGGACCAGCGGTTTGGGCTGTGCGTTGATTTAAGTCAGTCAGTCAGTCAGGACATTGCCGTTTATATACAGGGTGGTCCAAACCTTGACGTCAAAAAATTTTTTTTAGATTCCTCACGTCATGAGCTATCAGAATATACCCCATGTATGTTAGCCGATTTTTTGTAGTTTTCGAGTTATGAATTTTTGAAAAATTTTTTTTGAGAAATTCTGGAATGAAGAAATTTATTAATAAAAAAAAAACTTTTGGATTTTTTAACTAGTTTCTTTTTGTAAAAGTATAACTAAAAATAAAGCATTTACTGACAAAAAAAATTAGCGTCCTCACTTTGATACAAGTAGGATAAAAAGTACCAAATTCAAAATTTTACGTTAAAAATACATCAAAATAGCATTAATGTACGTAAATAAAAAAAATAAAACATATCCCAATGATGTTTGGTAATCTAAAGACTGCCCTAGACCTTAAACCTTCGTAAAAGCAAAAAAAAAGTGATACTTAATGATGAGGATTTTTCGGAGTAGTTGGTCAAATAAACTTAAAAAAACCTTCTAATTTTTTTATTTCAAAATAAAGTAAAATTTCGCCTGTTTTGTTGTTGTTATCAATAAACAAAGACAGAAAATACCACGAAAACTCAATCTGTGTAGATATTCAAGAAATTTTTTACTACTTAAAAATTTTAGGCTTTTTTTAAGTTTATCCCTTAATCAAACACGAGACACACCAAAATTTCATTGGTTTTGGCCCTTTTCAGTGAGACGCAAGATTCAAAATAAGGTGGGAAACATATTCCCAATATCCGATTAAGGGTTATTTGACCGACTACTCCGAAAAATCCTCATCATTAAGTATCACTTTTTTTTTGCTTTTACGAAGGCTCAAGGTCTAGGGTGGTCTTTAGAATACGAAAATTCCTTGGGATATGTTTTATTTTTTTATTTACGTACATTAATGCTATTTTGATGCGTTTTTAGCGTAAAATTTTGAATTTGGTATTTTTTTATCCTACTTGTATCAAAGTGAGGACGCTAATTTTTTTGTCAGCAATTGCTTTATTTTTAGTAATACTTTTACAAAAAGAAACTAGTTAAAAAACCCAAAAGTTTTTTTTTTATTAATAAATTTCTTCGTTCCAGAATTTCTCAAAAAAAAAATTTCAAAAATTCATAACTCGAAAACTACAAAAAATCGGCTAACATACATGGGGTATATTCTGATAGCTCATGACGTGAGGAATCTAAAAAAAATTTTTTGACGTCAAGGTTTGGACCACCCTGTTATATAGATCATCCTCGATTGGTACACACATCACAAGCCTTAAGTAATTCAGTTTATCGTGGCACTAGGTCAATTTATATAAAAAGTCCTAAGATATTTATTTTATTTATTTAATCAGCTTCTCTTGCACCGCTCACAGTTTCTCTGTTTTGCTCGATGGTTGACTGGTAGAGAATGCTTCATAGCATTAAGTCCGCCTTTTGTATGATTTTTATTTTGTGCAATAAAGATTAAATAAATAAATAAATAAATCAGCACTATGACGCATTAATATAGAGAACGTCGATCAGTCTGTAGTTAATCGCGTATCCTAAAATACGTGAAAATCAGTTAGCTCCATAAATTAGAATTACTAGCATACAATATACCTACATACTTATGAAAACTCTGAAATATTTTTAAACATACCTAAACGTAACCTAAAAAATATTTACTTGGGTACTTACTAAATATAAATAGACGCGGATTCCAATAGAACCTGCCTTACCTGTAAAGAACAAGCATGTTAACATTAAAAAAATATTAACCAGTGTAACGAACTATGACGGATAATTTACACAAAAAATAATGGACATAGGAAGTTGTGAGGCAATTTTTCATGATACGTATACATAGGGAGTTCCCATATCGACAGAATCAATATATATATAGATATAACGACTATATATAGATATAGTCGTTATACTTTTGATATGTGACCACTCCAGCTTTTGTTTGAAAAAACACGTTACATTAAAAGTGGAAACGTTGCGTTTATCGAGATAGAAACTTCCTACCTGTCAAGAAAATTTGCCCCAAGGACGTACGTCTAAAAATAATAGGTAGACAATTTATGCACCTCGTTCATAAATACAGTAAAGATTATTTATTTATTAAATTAAAGAGACAACAATCAAGTAATAGTGGTATCCAGTATAATTTATCTCACAACACATTTCTTTCTTTAATTAATGTCGTTTTGTAATAATAGATCCGAGATTTGAATAACCAATTACGAGCTGTGCTTAAAATACCTACAAGGCATAAATTAAACATGAGCTTGACTTTATACGAATGTTTTTCTTCATACAGCAGTGTTATTTGTTGTACATGTAGGTATGTATGTAACTAAATATCCAAAGTTTTTTCTAAGAAATTGTGAATCGCTCTGAATGCTGCAGGCATACGATGGTCCCGTGTTTATCGATTGTCGTCGTTGCCGTTCCGTTGTAACAAATTTTTCCCCTCACTAGCTCGTAAAGTGCTCGTTTATCCTTTAATACGAACGTGTAAAAACGCATATTATTCACTTGTGTGGCAAAGTAAAGATCTTGGTTTTGGAATAACAAAACGTAAAATGCTCATGGAAATTGTTCCATATTAATGATAATTAAATATTTTGTTTGAGAATTTAGTGTAAAATACGAACCTTTATATAATATGATGATTTTAACATATAAATCCTAAAATTCCATAAGTAACAATTGTTTTAGTGAATGATGATAAGATGACTAGATGCAATCACAAAACGCAGAAAATGTCAACGTCAACATTGTCAAAGAATATTATAGGTTATAATCTTTATTTACCGACTCGAAGACGCATAAAAATAGTAAACTAAACAACTTTCAGGGTGTTCTATTATAATTTTGTAAAAATAATGAATGAGAATGATTTAATAATGCATTGGCGTTGGTGTGCAACTACAGGAATGTGTTAAAATCGTGCTGCGTTTACTTTTTCGTGGTAAGTTTACTGCGACAAAATCTTGCATTAAATACATGATGCATTTGGAAAATTATTATCACTAACCCGATGATGATTGTAATGTGAACAAATAATTACCTTTTTTGAGTTTCCTCGCTATAGTGAGGGGAAAAGTTTTGTGTTACACACGGGTGCAAATGTATTTTACTTCTCGTATGTTAAAACACTCGCTGCTCAGGATTCTATTTTAGAACCACTCGCTTCGCTCGTGGTTCAACTATAGAATCCTTTCGCTTGCTCGTGTTTCAATTTCATACTCGCGGGTAAAATACAACTTTGCACCCTTGTATAACAAATAACTATATTACGCGTGTCCGAAAGCGACGAATAGCACGATAAACGATAAAATTGTGACTATCATTAGCCACCTAGAGCAGGTCAAAACGATTGCATATCTAGAATTTGTCTCACAACAAACATTTTTTTATGTAATGCATTACATTTCAGGAAGAATTCGGCAGTGCTCCGATACCATAATGATCTTTGAATTATTTTATCAAAAAAATATGTAAAAGACTTTACAAAACATACGGGTCATTCATACAGGTAAATTAGTTCTCGTCTTCCTTTCGATATTGTAAAACATAAAGACATGAAAGCTTAATTATTTATGGATCTTACAATCCCGATAAACGGCGTATCCTCTTATTACTTCCACATAAAATACACGCACTTCAGCTGTATTTCATAAACGTGTATGATCCAATATTTCATCCCTAAGGTACTGGTCCCATCCCGAGCTTATTCTAAGCTATGAGCTATCGGCTATAGAAACGACCAAGAGATGCTGTGAACAAAAAAGACACGGCGACATTTTTACAGCGTGTTAACATGATACTGGCTTTTAATGAAACCGAGGAATGCAATGCAGATTTTTAGCCAAACCGTGAGCATTATTCGATTTAAAATGCTAATTTTAAACGTAATTAACGTTCTAAGAAAAATAATATGAGAAGTATTTCAAAATGAATGAAAAATGCATTTGACAATCACGGATCGCAGGCACTCACAATGTTTGACAACTTTAGCAGTAGGTACACGCGTTACATTGATCGTTCGGAGGAAATAAAATTAATTGTACGGTCTATTTAATTATTTGTCAAATGTTAACACTTGAAGACGATTGCTAGTAATGTCTCTTATTACCCATTTTCGTAAAAGCTCGGGTCATGGTAACACACTGTATAGCCTGGCTCATAGCTTACTCGCTCGCGGTGGGACCAGTGCCTAAACGATAGGCGTCATATAACATAGTAATAATCACAATGGAACTATGCAAGGTGTCTTAGATAAATAGTGCCATCTTCTCTATACAGGGCGTCCCAAAGTTATGGGACATGAAAGAGAAGTGCCTTAAATATCTTAGATAGGATATTTTTCTGAAAGAGGACTTTATTTTATTTTGAAAATTAAATAATACTGCATTTTTAAAAAATCCAAAAAAAAATTGTTTTTTCTAGGCATCGAACCTACTTTAATACGAAAAAAAATTCTTTCGTAATTTTATGATGTCATTCGAAAGATAACACTTTTTCTTAAGAAACATAGTACCTATCTAAATCTAAAAGAATAACCATTTACAAGTTTGGTTCGAAATTGGAAAAAAATTGTAGTTGGTATCGAACCAACTACAATTTTTTCGGGTTAAACAAGTAATTTTTTGAAAAACTTTGAATGCACTATTACTAAATTTTAAAAATAACATTAAGTCTTCTTTTAGCAAAATCCACTATCTATGATTTTTAAGGTACTTCCCCTTCATGTCCCATAACTTTGGGACGCCCTGTACATTTCGGACCTCACTGAAAATCAACGTTGCGTAATGTGCCCTGCGGTGCACTACGTGACAACAAGCTGAGTGAGGACCCTTCGGCACAACTTCGATATCTTTGTTTTTAATGTAATATAATTTGAAGTTATGTTTTGTGCTAATAAATTCATTTCATTTCATATAGGATAATAATAAGTATCAATTTGTAAATCATTGCTCAGCTTCACTTGCTCGCGACAACCATTAATAAAGAGCGAAACCTTGTATTTTTCGCCTCTCTGTAGCCGTGTTGTTCAAACTCTGTAGTCGGGCTGGTTCCAAAATAATTAAATTTACTTGAAGCCTTTTCGCCTTGATTAAATTATAATTAATGATGATGCCGAAAGAGTTGCAAATGTTCTTAATTATGAGAACATTTTTTGGTAATAAAGTTGTTTGTTCATTCATAATGCTTACATGCATTTGAAAAGTATATTTTCATTAGAAGTTATTTTGCTATTTAATCAACAGTGAATAGAATAGAACAGTGAATATAATAATACGGGCGGAGAAAAGGATTCCTATAATATCATATTTGGGTGCATTTTTATTTTGTTGTAGTTTTTTCAAATGTTTCCAAATTTGGCTATTTTCATATTTTTTCTACTCAGAATCGCGAGCTCTTTCGATCCTCATTAGCAGAAAAAAAGTGTCCCAAGAATTTCATTTTTTTTTGTATTCCACTGAGTTACGGTCGAAGAAAGTGTATGAAAAATAGTATGTATGTATAATAGTATTTATAACTCAATGGAATGTTTTTTTGCAACACTTTTTATTTCTATCAGGTTCGAAAGATCTCAATTAAATGAAACAGTGAATAAAATTGTTTTTATGCTAGCAAGATAGCGCTCGTAATTTGCGTAAGTAACAAGTACATTTTTTCTTGGCATTGTAATGTAACCGTAATGTTTTCAGAGAAGCTTTGTCTACTTTGCGGTGATACTGTGAAGTAAATAACCCTGTTTTAAATAGCTAATTGGAGCTTTTCTTACGCGGGAGCGAGTAAAACATCTATTATGTCCCAGACGAAAGTAATTAGGCAGGCCGTTCCATAAATGACTTTGCGACAAAAAAAGACATCCGAGTATTTTTCCGGTTCTTGTCAGTGGAATATCTATAGCCAAGTTTAAAAGAAATGCGGTGGACAAAATATTTATTATTAAATTTAATGAAAAAAGGGTAAACTATATGCCATAAGGTATTCGCTACCAGTGAACGTAAAGAAAAGCTTGACTTAGATAGAGATTGTGAGTGAGAAGCTACAAATACAAATAGCAAATGGTAATAATAAGATAATTGAAGCATCTAAGTATATAAATGATTACAATTTCAACAAAATAAACTTATCATAGAAACCATGAAACAATGCAATATTAACCCACTTACCGGCGTAAGGTGTTATAACACCGATT
>JALPQI010025809.1:0-24334 GCA_025490895.1 Thaumatotibia leucotreta | reverse complement strand
AAGGTTCCCCGACTGCAATCGAAACAAAATCTAGTAAGTAATAAGACAAACGCCTATTATTATTATTATGTAGATACGCTAACAAGAATTAACCTGAGAAAGGAATTATTTGTTACTTTTCAGTTCGCTTAAAACGGCAGGCGTGTTTTTAAATTTTTTAATTATTTTATTTATTTGAAACCTTTTAGTGAATCTGGTGATTCCTTAAAGTTGGATAGAATTTCAAAAACCGATTTCGCAGAGGGCTTAAGCTTCACCCCGGGAGCACGAGGAGTTCCCATCCTGCTAATTTTGGGAGGATCCGAAGGGCACGTCACGTGAGGGCCGGAACATTACTGGAACCAGTTTAGATTTATTTTGAGCGAGTCCGAAGGGCAAACTTCAGGGTCGGAAGCCGAAGACTGAGCTCGCGGAGGCCCGAACCTTCACTTCGAGAGCCCAAGCACGTCGCTTGCAAATTTAAATCGAGGCCGAAGGCCGAGCTCCGAGAAAATTGAACTACCATGCTTCTTCAAATACCCCAGCATCTAAAAAACCGAGATCCGCGTAGGGCCCAAGGTACGACGAGCGAGCCCACACGGTACAACCGTCCCTCCTAACTAATTTAATAATCGAACCGGAGGGCCCAGCGTGCAACGGTTCGCTTCGAACTCCAACGAAGACTTAAAGCCGAGCTCCGCATAGAGCCAAAAGCGGCACTCAGAGGCGCGCTAGTTCGCGAGGCGGAAGGCCGAGCCGCTAAAACCCAGCACTACCACATCAGCCGACGGAATAGTGTAACGTTAAAAATGGATCCGACGATCGTTTCGACAACCTGCAAAGGCCGTAGGACGTACTCGTTTCGTAGAGAAGCGCTGGTTTGCGATGCCAAAAGCCGAGCCCCCAGCCCGGACCACCGGGGCCAGAGGCATAGACTTTAACTAAGAGGGCCCAAGTGTCACTTGGCAGAAATTTAAAGCAAGGCCGAAGAAGGGCCGAAGGCCTGGAGCGTAACTATCGGGGTGCTTCAAGCGCAATCCGATGGTCATACAGAGTCCCGACGAGCGAGCCCAAGTGGTACAACCGTCCTTCTTAACTGCCTTAACAATCCAAGCCAGAGCTCAGCGCTACCACACTACGTGATGGAATAGCGTAACATGAAAACGAATCGGAAATCTGCAGACCCGACTATTGTTTCAACAACCTGCGAAGGCTGTAAACCGTGCTCCGCGTAAGGCCGAAGGCCCGATGTGTCCCCTAAAGGCGCGCCGGCTTGCAAGGCCGAAGGCCAAGCTACCAGAGCCCAGCGCTCCTTCGCTATACAATGGAAAAGTGTAGCATTAAAACGAAGCCCAAAAACCTTTTTGAGAAAATGCGGAGCTCGGCCACCCAGCGCGCTTGCCTGCGAGCTGCGTGAGACTCAAGTTTCCAGGCCAACCTGCCTTCATTCATACCAACTCCCCTGCGAAAATGTTAAGGCTAAATTCGACCCTGATCTGACCAAAAGCCAGCGGCAGATCGTTCAAAACCTTGCTCCCCCCCCCCCCTTTAGTGTTCCTTTCCAGCACCATATGTCTGACTATACTCGTTTCCTAGTTACGTTGTTTTACCTATCGTTTGCTTAATTACTAAATTGACATTTAACAAAAATTGTAGGCTCATATTTTGGATGAAAAAAAACCGGCCCATATTAAATGTATCTTATCTCGCAAACTACATAGGTACATTTTATTAATATATTTCAAGACATTAATTATTATGATATCATATTGTTAACATATTTCAAGTTTTAAATTTTATGAGCATGTTACAATACGAAAATCAATTTTGTTTGGCTACAATTGCTATTGTGATTGTATTTTAGGGACATTCCTCTGATATGCGAACCATATCGTACGTTATTTTGGTCCCGTTTTATATATCTATTTATCGCTCTACGCATCACTTTCACACTTACATACTTGTTAGAACCTGACGGCAACAACGACATAGATTAAACACGGTACCTACCATCATAAACCTACTGGACTAAAATGTTAAGTTCACACCACGATTTTGATACGAAATCGACTGTTTGGGCTATCATTTTTCCAGCATTTAAGTCGACACGTCTTGTTTCCAACTCAATTCAATTCAATTCAATTCTTTACCAATATAATTATGACTGATTATTGAGATATTTCTTATTAATTAACCGTTACTTTCGAACAGTTCAGACAACTGAGGCGGCTGTGGCAGCTTTTGGTAGTCATGTTATCATCAAAATATGACAACTTCGCTTGCCTATGAATTATTATCGGATCCAATGTATAAAATTGTTCAGATTCTGTGGGAAATTAATATTAAGTAGCTCTTGAAATTTTACCGTTAACACTGAAAAAAAAAAATATCGGCCGAAAGTCTATTTTGTATCAAAATCATGGAGTGAACTTAAACTTTTGACTGTATATCAAACGATATATATCGTATATAAGTTTTATTTGAAAAACTCATCGGTTACGAGCCGGGGATTGAACCCACGACCGCTGCGTAGCAGCCGTGCAATTTACCCCTTGACCACAAGCACGTAAATACAATCTATCTGTTTCATACACACTTCTTAGCGTTCAAGAAGATGTGTCAAGGGTGACAGTCCTGTCACGGCTTAGGCATTGAAGAAAAACTTCAATAGTACGATGTAGAACATTTCGAGTTTTCTCTTCAAACATATAATTAAACATATAACTTGTATATATATTTGCAATCGGCATACAAAATGCTTTAATTTGATATCCAAATCATATCATTTAGATGACATATTATTCTTTGCGCTTTAATTGTATTTTAATGAATCTGGCTTTTCTAGAATAAGTAACAAACATATAAGTTATATACATATTCGTAATCGTTGTTTAAAGCTCTTCATTTTGATACCAAACTCGATAGATTTCATTCATATTTTTTTTTTTTGGTTAGATAATATTGAATTTTAAGGCCGCCATATTGTTTTTAACGTGACGTCACATATCCTATGTTACCCGCGACGTCACGAGGATTCTAATGATACCTTACACCAATAAAAACGGTTAAGCGGTCGCGAAGATCTGCGTGTTTAACCCTTAAATTGGCAAGACACAAAATTTTCAAAAAATCTCAAATAAACCGATAATTCAAGCAAAATATAGGTCCAGATACCCAAGAAAAATAGAAAAAAAAATCCAGGTTTTTCCAATTTCTGGAAAACCTATGTGCCACACGTGTCACATTGCCAATTACGCGGTAAGTTACCCTTTCTTATGAACGTGCCTTATGTGTCACGTTGCCAAGAGCATAGTAAAACAAACAACTAAAGAAAAAAAAACTTTATTACTCGAAAACATTACTTTTGGTGGAAAAGGCGAAAACAATTTCTTGTATTTCGGTTGCCAAAGGCAAAGCAAAGAGGCATTTTACATTTAATACAATATACAAACGTCTTGCCCTCTTTACGGTATCTGCAAAGAGACCGTGTAGGTGCATTTTCCATATTCGTGTCTCAGTATATACATTAACTCAGGAGAGGTGAAGAAATTGTCAGCATATACTATAGCTGGTTTTTGTTTGATAGTTTTGCATAAACTGATTACTACCTTTGCTCCTAAACCAACAGAGTCTTCAGCCTCTGTAAAACTGTATCCACGAAACGTGTCGTCTCCTCCATACATAACAAAGTCATAGATAAATCCAGTAACTCCAGATCTTACAAAATTTTTGTATCCCCATTTTTTTGGTTTATTTTGTACACACTGCCTATCATCATTTCATCTATAGAGTAACTACTTTCTTCGTCGACCTTCAGAAAATTCTGTCGTATTTTTTCCATGACAGGCCGTATTTTAAAGTAACGATCTGAATTTTCCAAAGTGTTGTCCACAAAATGAAGATAACGACGAATTTGCTGGTAACGCTTCAACGGCATCTGGTCAGCAATAGGGGGATATCGAGTAAGTTTTGCCCAGTAATCTGTATACGCTGGCATAACAACAATTCCCATGAGTATTTGAATCCTCACAAAGGTTTTCAGTTCATTGACCGACATTTGGATAGATTTTCCTGATTCTTGAACAGAGTATAAGTTGGTATTGTGAACAATGTCTGACATTATATCCGGTGTGAAAAAAATATTGAAATAATCTAAACTTGTGTCAAGTTTTGTGTGTGCTGCCTGATATATATATATCCCTTCGTCTTTGCAACTTTTGTGCTGAAAAGGAGTTTTCGACCATTTCAAATCCAGAGCAAATTTAGTTTTTTTCTACTTTTTTTTGGGAACTGCTGCTGATGGCGGTGGAGTCTGTTTGCGTTTTCGGTTAGCTCTTGTCATTACTTTGCTAGGACCTGGATGTGGGTGAGTACTCTGGTGGGTCAGGTGAAGGCATGGATTGTACAGATGGGGACGGTACATTAACATTTCGAACAAGGCTAGATTTCGGGAATAGTACTGATGTCAATAGTGTTGACTGTGGACGTAAAGCTTTTTTCTGTCTATTGGGAGGACTCGGGTTCTGGGGGGTTCTCAGTTGTGGGTGTAGATTGCAGTGATGGTGACAAAGCATTATATATAGATGAAGAAGGTGATGATAAAACTTCATTACATATGGGTGAAAGCGGTGCGGTTAGTGCATTTTCATTGTCAGAATCGGAATCGTCCGTGTTGATACCCAATAAATTTAAGTTCTCTAGTGACGAACTGATAGAAGGTGGATCAGAACTAATTTCTTCGTCAGATAGATCATGAGATTGAAAGTTTGGTTCATCTTCAGAATCTGACCCATCAGCCGAACATGCGTAAGACACAGGAACCAAATCCAAAATGTTGTGCGCCCGAGTTTGTTTCAAGCACTGTAGGCAAAAAAACCAAAACATAACCCATAATGCAAAGCAAAAAAGTTAAAAAACAAAAAAACATGCAATTAAAACAAACAAAAGAAAATGCTTGAATAGTTGGCAATGGTACTTGTAGTACCCGTTGTCGTTGACAGGTATTTGTCTATGTAATTGGCAACGGTACTTCTGTGGTACATTCAAATATTTCGAGGTGCTTATTTTTGATTAATGCGTGAAAGAGGCGAAATTGTTAATATCCTTTTAGATTGATGTTTCTAAATAATGTTTATAACAAAAGAAACATTGTTAGTAAACAAAAAACAAAAGAAAAAGTTAAATAACTTACCGAAGGTGCCGACAAGTGTTTTCGTCTCGAACTCATTTTAACACTGACAGTTGTTGGTTAGTGTTGCTAGTGTAATTTATTTTTTCTACTATTAAGTTTAATACAATTGATCACTTCGTAGTAAAAATATTATAAATGAACAAAAAAATCAAGGTCTAGATTTTTTCAAAGTTAATGTACCTCACGAGTACCGTTGTCAATTTAAGGGTTAAAGAAAATATGAAACATACATAGGGGCTGAACACATATACTCTCCTTTTGGCAGTCGTGTAAAAATAAAATATTTTAAAATAAAAATAAAACCACCTTCAAAAATTCGCCCGAACTAAACTTCGCGAGTATATGACTGTATTTGATAGAGCTTTGTAACTTACTGTCACTCCGGTTATGCTTTCATCAAAATGACTGAGGTAGATCATTCTGTTGTTAAAAAGTTTAAAAACATAATCTGAGAGACAGTAAGTTACAAAGCTCTATCTAATTTATACCTACGAGTATGAACGTATTTGGCTTGGCACCGACTTCTAAGAAATCTGTAGGATACCTAGCCATAATATTTTATTTCAATGAATAGGGTAAAAGGTTTAAAGGTTTGGGTAAGTAATCCTAAGAAGTAGGAACTAAAATTATTTTTTACTTTTTAGTTCGGGCGAATTTTTGAAGGCGGTTTTATTTTGCTCATTGCTAATTGTAAGGCATAGGCCTCTCCTATTACCTATACGTGTGGATATATTAGAAGGTAATGCCACGCAAGTGATTGGCGATCGCAGTAGAGTGTCCACTAATGATGCTGCTGCTCATTATCAATCTTCAATAAAGAAACAGTCAGATGTCAGTGAAGCTTCAGTACCTTAATCAAGTCTTACGACACCCACGGGAAGAGTTGGGGTGGTGACAAAATATCTAAATATACTCTTACTGCCGTCAATGCACGGCCATACTGCCCCATCTACAAATTGCTTTTGATTATGGAGCCAAAAGTGTATATAAAAAGCGTTGTTAATGAAATTAATTAATGTAAGTAATGTAATTACTTTGAATACCAGCCAAGTACGAAGGAATTATCATTAAGGCGTGTATGATTGAATTCGACCACAGCATTGGCTTAAATATTTGCATTGCGGTAAAGCCTTTTTATTACGACCTTAGTATGTCATCTGCCGCTTTGCATCTGAAACCGATTTCTCATACAATGTTTTTCGACTCTTAAATATTAAAATAGTACATTACGACACAAGTGTGAAAAACATGAAAGTAGAAACGAGTGGCGACATTTTAAAACACGACCGAAGGGAGTGTTTTAAATCGACACGAGTTACGAATTTCCTTTTTGCACGTGTCTCGTACGACGTTTTTAAGTACAGATGGCCCTCCAAAGTTTTGAACCTGACGTAAAATGAGCCACTTTTCGCTCTACCGCGTAAAAAAGGAACCATCTGTACTAAAAAAAATATTGCAATGTCGGATCTCAAAAAGTCGCCCATTATACTTATTTATGAACCATCTGATATACCTACCAATTATGCATTAATAATTTAAAGAAAACATTATTAATCCTTTGTTGCAAATATCGTAAAGACTGAAACTCCGGTGCGTATATTTATTAGTTATTATACTTAAGTAATACTTATTGCTATTCATGAGATCCGATCAAATTAATATGAAGAACTAATTTAAAAATTATTTCCTATGTAGATCAATGTTATGTAGGTGTAGTAAATAAATTAGAATGTATTATTTTACAGTTATTTTATTTTTCATCAGTAATTCATTCAGAAACACAGAGCATTCTTTACTACCATTATTTTTGATCAGATTTAGACATTTACAAGTAATATTTAAATTCTATTGATACTACTAACAGTCAAAATAAAGACAAATATTACTTTGTTTGTGTGACAGCCGGTTGCAAGTGCCTTTAACATTCAGCCATCGACGCCTCCAAAATTGTTAATGGCACACTTTTTGCTCTTTTTCGCGCTCAAAATGGTCGCAATGAGCATAATATGTTGCGCAAATGAAATGTCAGGATGCTCTGAATGGTAACATTACTCGAAATTACTGGAAACTATAAAACACGGTATTAAATTCACCCTTTCAGATAAGTAAATGGCATTTTTATCGTGTTTGTAAATAATTATCGTATGTTTGGATTAAAATTCGGAATGTTAAATGATTTGTCAGATTCACCCGAATGTGTTCGCAATGATGAAATAAGCTACATTTTTGCAAGACTATGAGTGAACAATCGTGATCAGATAAATCGGAACGGTCTGGGTGCTCATAAACATCTGAATAGTGCTTACCATGATCTGCTGCCGGCAGTACGGAAACATTTGTCACCACCCCAACTCTTCCCGCAGGTGTCGTAAGAGCTGACTAAGGGATTGAAGTTTCACTGACCATTCTTTGATAGAATGTTGATGATGAGCAGCAGCGTCATCATAGCGGCTACATCACAAGTCTGCGTTAATAACGCAGCGGCAGTTTATAGTACGACTTCAGGTTTCTATTGCTCTAGCGTTAAGGTGCATTTAGACCAAACGAGCATTCACTCATTCTATCCCCCACTCTACGAAATCAACGAATTTCGACTAATCACGTTTTGCGTAACGAACGAATCTCGTAGAGTGGGGGATAGAATCCGCGAATGCTCGTTTGGTCTAAATGCACCTTTAGAGTGCATGTTCAGATATTTTTGAGCACCGTGGCCGCTTCGATATATTCGAAGGTGACTGTACTTGTGTTTTATATTGACCTACATTTGCGATCAAGGACAAGTTTACGTAAAGTAATGGACTCTCAAATGATGATACTTTTATTCGGATCATGACATTGACATTTTGATTGCAGGATCAAAAGTGTGTTATCACATGTTTTATGGTAATATTCTTTGGCTCGAAGTTATTAAGACACCGATTAACATCAGTTCAGTAGCAGTTAGTTTAAATGAGTACGTTATTTCCGTATCTTGATATTGCGTTTTTAATTTGATTAAGAAACCGTTTTAAATCGTACAGAGAAATGTCACTAGGAAAAGTATGAATACTATGAATATTTTATGTTTTCCTTATTTTTACATGACTGGTAACTAAAATTCACAATTGAGGCCCATTTCTCAAAAGCTTGTAACTTGTGATACAAGTGGAAGTCTTTTTTTAAACTATTAATTAGATAAGGACTTCCGCTTGTATTACAAGTTACAAGCTTTCGAGAAATGGGCCCCAGGGGATTACGTAACAAAATTATATTCACGTCAAAATTTTAGTAATAATAAAAGTATGGACTTTAATTTGTGAGCATTATGGGCTAACTTGCACCAATCGAACAATCAGTATTAAAAGCAATAGCCATCGAGAAAGAATAATAATGCGGGTTCGTTATGTGGGTAGGGTTAGGTAAAATATAAGTGAATTTACATTCTGAGCTAAATACAAGTAAAAGTACATAATATAGAATCAATCGTGATCATAAATTGTTTTAGAAAGTGTCGCAAGAGTTTTACGTATTAAGTTGAATGCAAAGACGCACCATAATTTCGAGAACGTTCTTTAAGGTCTGGCGAAACATGGCATTAAACCATTTCTCATTAATTATATCGTTATTCTATTGCGTCCAAGGTCATTATGAAAAGGAGGTTAGTGCGTATGTTCGGTTAGTCATGTAAATATATAGTATGAGCTTCATACATTGTTACTTTTTGTAAAGTTTAAGCAATTTGAGTGCGCTCTTAGGAAACTAGCGCGTTTTTAATAACCGTAATCATACAACCACCCAACGGACTGACATGACCTGGTGAAGGTCGCAGGAGTCCGCTGGATGCGGGTGGCGCAGGACCGGTCATTGTGGCAATCTTTGAGGGAGGCTTATGTTCAGCAGTGGTCGTCTATCTTCTGATATGATGATGATGAATCATCCAACTATAGGCTGTTCTCGGAGACGTGATCAGTTTTTTACAGTTTTACTAACAAAACAATTAACAACTGAATGCCGCGGATCTAGATACAACCAGACAATTTTTTTTTAATTTTCTGTCAAAATAAATATGCGAATTTAATCTATTTTGTATTTTTTGATTTATTTATTCTTAAAACCATTACTTTAGAAATATTGATATCTACAATAAATAAAAAAATCTGATCCAAGTTAATTCCCATGAAATCAAAGTTCTAGTAATTTTCTGTAGTACCTACCGGTGACTTTACGCCCCTATTTTAGAGCTCAATATTTAATTCAGTTCGGCAACAGTTTTCTAGTCGTAAATCCATTACAAAATCAATAAAGTTCTTTTTTTTAGGGTTTCCACAGCCTCCAGTTAGCTGGATGTCTTGGTGGGTCGTTGTCTAAATACAAAAAAACTTAGATTAAATCTAACTAATCTACTTAGCCTAACCTATATCTAAGATTGGCCCTTGTGGCATTGTGCCGAGGATGCTGGCGGCATTTCCTCGCTGTATCGCAATACTGATGCGTTGTGCGAGGAAGTCAAAAGAACTTATATATTTTATGTTCAGTACCTATGAATCTGAGTAATCTGACAGCTGTTCGGACCTCACGCGTACGTACATAGCGGCGCCTGGTGGCAGAAAAAATATGTATCTACAATATTAAGTTGCCTCGGTTTCGGTTCATAGACTGCTCTACCTAGACTGATTTCGGTGAAGCTAATAAAAAAAGGTCAAGATTTATTCTATAATCATCTCAGCTCCGGTCCGTGAAAGGGTGCTGAAGTCTGCTCTCACATGTTATAATTATAATTGGATGCGCGTGCGACGGTGTATGAACCAAAGAACCAGTGTAATGTGACCTCGATGTGTATTCGGATAAGTTTACCGTTGATGTCATTAACCATCGTTGTTATACTTTTCATCGCATCTGATAAGGTTGGTAAAAAAGATTAAGAATGTGTGATTATTCATTAATTACCTATTTGAAAAGCAACAAAAAATAGCCGTTCAAAAGACTAGATTGTCTATTTTGTTTTCTTTCTCTGCAAACTGTGCTTAGACTTGTGTTGTGTGGCATTTTTTGTTGATACAGGTGAGGTGTTACAAACTAAAATTATATATCTGTTTCCCGTCAGATCAGCTATTATGTTTATATTGTTTGCAACCAAAGTTGAGACTAATTTCTCCTTAGACCGGAGCCTCGAAAAATGAATGCCTATTTCGATTTCATAAAATTTTTTTGGTAAACGGTATACTAAGTCCGTACTACGAAAATCGCATCGATTTGTCTCTGTCACCTCCAATGAATACATCGTTGAAAGATCGTTAAAAAATTACGATTTTAGAAATTTACAGCGGTAGCTCATGGTAAGCACACATAGTTCCTACTGCGAAATTCGAAATTCGCCACTTTCGAGGGTTTATCTCAGTCATTCCATGCATAGGCGTCATTACAGTGACGGAGAAAAATCTTCTCGTAGGTCTGGCTGGTGAAAGACGTGAAGTTTATCTGAGACCAATACTCTTGCGTTTGCGCATAAAAAGAACACACATGACGCAACGGAGATAAATTGTAGCATTACGATTGAGTGTTAATCGCGAGATTCGCAATAAAAGTGCGATGTACGGCCAACACACTTTACTGACTATATGTGTACCGTATTCTTATTAAGAATAAGGTTCAATATTGGTAAAGTTAATTTTGTTGCTCATGGTACAAGCCGACACACTTTGCTTGTTCGTACACCGTATTCTCATTGAAATAATGGTCATTACAGGTCAGTTTACTTTGTCGCCCTTGGTAAAAATCAACCAACATACTACACTCATACGGGCACTGTATTAACAAGGCAATAATGATCATTATTGGGTAGTTAACTTTGTTGCCCATAGTACAAACGAAAACATAGTGAATGTGACCTTTATACGCATTTGAATAAGGCTCATTATCATTAGTGGTCAGTCTGTGATGGCATGCATTCTGTAACGATGGGTGCCATTTTGAAATGTGGTCAGGAAGTCATTTTGATGTTGTTCAATTTTAATGCTGAAATACTAAGGTACTCCAAATTTTTGTTATTAAGGATAAAAAGGATAAATAATAAATAGTATTGGATAAGATAGGGGAGAAGAGATCTCTAATGAAGACGATTGAAAATAGACGAGGAATTATGTTGGGGCACCTGTTACGACATGACAATTATATTAAAACTGTAATTGAAGGAAAAAAGGAAGGGAAGAGGGGCCGAAGGAGATAATTAATGTACAGTCAAGGGCAAAAATATCTTTACACTTTTTTACTTAAGTCCGGAGTATAAGGATTAAAATTGTATATATATTTTGTAGTGTCGTATCAGGAGCTCAAAACATTAGCAGGACAACAAACGGAATGGCGTTTACTCCACTGACAAGAGCCAGGCTCTTATGTGGAAGAAGAAGAAGGTACATTTCAGTTATTCTTGGGTATATATTATGATAATTGATATTGTACTAAAGTGACAACCAAAGGTGCATTTAGACCAAACGAGCATTCGTTCATTCTATCCCCCACTCTACGAAATCAACGAATTTCGACGAATCACGTTTTGTGTAGCGAACGAATTTCTTAGGGCCTACGCTAGCTTACGCGGATTACCCGCAACGGACGCCCGCCTCAAAGAAATTGTATAGACACCGCTAACTGGCGCGGGCGCGTGCGACGGACGTTAATCCGGGCGGCGGGTTGCGGGTGTCCGCTCCGTGCGCACGTGGCGGGCACACCGGAGCGGACTTGTTTCTTGAATTCAGCGCTAAGTTAGGCGTGTGCCCGTCGCGGGCGCCCGTCACGGACTCGCTGGCCCGCGGTGAGTGTCCGGAGCGAGACCCGCGAGCGTGCGCACGCGGCGGGCATCCACGTAAGTTAGCGTAGGCCCTTAGAGTGCTCGTTTGGTCTAAATGCACCTTAGCAATACCTAAGTCTTTTCTGCCGCCTCGAATCGTTCTGGGAATTCTACGACATTTGTCCACCTATATTTTTATTCTCAGTGAAGTTGGGGCAGGCATATGTCCAGCAGTGGACGACTTTCAACTGACACTTATTATGATGATGATGATTGATGAGAGTCAAGTCACACACCCGCTTACCACAATCCGCTTAGTTACCAATTGTAAAAAAAATTGGAAAACACTTCATAAACCAGGATTCGTACCGACGACCTTTGATATTGCCCGACTGAAACCTTGGAACGATCTTGATAGTTTTATTACCAGTAAAAGGACCATAAAACCAAGATTGTTACCAAGTGACGATAATTTAATAATAATAGAATAAGATATCAGGTATGAATATCAACACCATGTAATAGAGAGTGGTTTCGACAGGTATTAATTACAGTTATACTTTAGCAATCACTTAACAATTAAATTCGTCTTAAGACATTGCCACTTACATATTTGCTAATCCATCTCTCACTGTGGTGGTGCTAGATGTTGTCTATGGTAGCTATCATAAGCCAGAAGACTCTAAGACTTTATGTTCGGTACATTCCCTGTCAGATATCAAATCGGACTTTGCCCTGCCTTATCTCATCATCACCAATATCATTTCTCTAGCCATGTCCATGGCAAATGGCAAAAAACCGTCCCACCACCGTAGGATGCGATCCGGCCACAGCTGCAGTAGCGGATACACGTGGCAGTCATACGTACTCCAGGAGAAGTGTCGTTTGTATATTCATTCATTGCTCGGTACAGGCTCTCCAGAAGGCCAGGGAACACGAGAGCGAGAGTGAGAAGGATGTGCTCGTGTCCTCTCGTCTCTCTATCGCTCCTTGTTTTTTATATCATGTAGTGGAGAAACGACCAATCTAAACTCTTCAATCGACCATCTTGTAATGGACGTAGCAGGTAAAATGCATGCAATGGAGAATGTCGATGACTAGCACATCTACGCTAGCTATCTAGTCTCCGCACGCCAAGGTTCAGGGCGGGAGCTTACGGAAGGCACCTCGCGAGAGTCTGTACCGAGCATTATAGTTTTGGTACTAAACCATGGCATGGTTGTGCTTACCATGAACTGCCGTCGTATCTGACGATAAAATAAGATGTGTTTTGGATGCGATAGTAAATCAGGAAAATTCCATTACAATTGGATATCACGTATCTAAAGACTCTCACAACGCATCATTATTTTGATACAGCGAGGAAATGCCGCTAGCGTCCTGGATACAATGCCAATCTTAGATGTAGGTTAGATTAGTTAGATTTTGTTTATGTACCGTGAAACCACCTTACTAGTATAAAAGTCTAAATGCACCCAACAAAAGTCCAAAATTTTATCGAATATCTTCCAGTAGATGTAATCGTTATATGAATCATGCTATTCATAGGCAAAAACTTTGCATTATTAATTTGCATTATTAATGAATAAACTTGGACAAAGCCAAATAAAAGACTGGGACTGATGCTTATTAGGAATTGAAATAGTGGACCATAGATGCAGTATTGGACTATAGTGGGATGATTTTACGGTAGGTATATAAATTTTACAGTATTGGACTTTACATTGGATTGCACTTATCCTGTACCTAAACATTTTAAAAATCTACTTCAAATCAACCTGTGTACAGTATATTCTATGAAAAATTATACCCGATCCGTATTCTCTAACCGAGATTATACGTCCAACAGTGGACTGAGATAGGCTGCTATGGTAGGAGCTGTAATGAAATCTGAACCCTACTGTCCTGTCAGTCCGTCGTGCTCCACATATGTCGTCTCGCGGGACATTGCCTCATTTCCTATTCATTTCACCAAGGTGACGTTTCACAACGTCATAATTATTCCCCAAGTTATTGTTCACATTACAAACGTTATCAAGATGGAGAAACCTTAGAACGGTACTGTCAATAATATATCTCGGCCTTGGCATTAAAAGATATAAAAGTTCTCTAGATTAAGTACAAAATGATTGTTAATGTCAAGTAAACTGGAATAGCGAGATTTTGATGTGAAACAAAAGGGCTTGGACAAAGCCACTGTTGAAGCTACAGGTTGGTTAAAAACTAAATAAAATAAAACTGAGTGCAATAGCCACTCACTTGCTTTGATTTTTGCGATAGGCTCTATGTGTATGTAAAATAAGAGCGATGACATGTAACAAAAGCTACATGAAGCAAGTGAGTGGATAGGTACCTGTAATGTTTTGGGACTCAGAGTTGGTCCCTTAGGAAGTTTTTGAAAGTGTCACAAAGGTCGATGTTTTTTGTAAGTACCTACTGGGTACTATACTCGTAGACTAATAAAGTAAGTAAACTATGCAGCAGAGTCATTAAAAATTGGACCTTTCGGAATTCGTGCCACCATACGTAGCCGCGGCGGATATTTAAACGATGTCATATTCCATCAATAATGGCATAAATAGGTCTTTCAAATAAATAAAAAATTACGTTAATATCTTACACACATCTTGTTTTATTCAATTTTAACATCGACCCTAGTTGAAAGACCCTTTAGAACGACTACTTCTAAAAATTTAACTTAATTCTAAAAAAACACTACAAAGCTTATTTTGCTTTCCAAAACTTCCACTGGCAGCGGGAATTGACTTATTTTTGGCTTTCATAATATATACTTGCCACGCCATGAAAAATGTGTCTTTTGTGTATTCCCCCTGTTATACCGCCCCCACCCCTTAGCCGGGTGGTGGTGGCATTAAGAATTCATTTGTCACCACCCCAACTCTTCCCGTGGCTAGAAGAGTCGACAACCAATATTTGATGATTATTGAAATTTGATAATGGCCAGCAGCATCGTCATAGTTGACACACTTATGCATTGCGTCCACTACGTCTACGAATGGTAATAAGAAATACGGTACTGATAATAGAGATACCTACTTATTGCATTCATGTTTAGTTAATTAACATCATCATCATCATCAGCCTATGATAGTCCAGTGCTGGACGTAGGCCTCTCCTATTAACTATGCGTATAGACGCATTAGGAGGTAAATGCCCATAATCGCCACGCTGGGCAAACGGATTGGCGATCGCAGAAATGTGTCCACTATGATGACGCTGTTGCCCATCATCAATCTTTTATCGAATAATGGTCAGTGACACTTCAGTCGACTCTTACGACACCCGCAGGAGGAGTTGGGGTGGTTACAAATGTATTCTTACTGCCGTCACCACACGGCATCGACAACCATTATTTGATGATTATTGAAATTCGATGATGGCCAGCAGCATCCTCATAGTTGACACACAAATGCGTCCACTACGTTTACGAATGGTAATAAGAAATACGGTACAGAATGCTTAGTCAAGTTGCCAATCGCTAACGCTTAATAGCGTATCGTAGTTTTCCCTCTCTGTCACTCATATTACTGCGATAATGACAGATAGCCTTTCGTTTACGATTGATAATTAAGCGTTAGCGATTGGCAACTTGTCGAAGCACCCTGGTAATAGACATACGTACCTACTTATTGCATTGATGTTTAGTTAGTTAACAAAATGTTAGTTAGTTTACAATTGTAAACGATTATTCAGGCATTGAACATAATACCCGTACCTACCGTATACTGTAAGCCAGATTTAGCTTGAAAAACGCAGTGTAACTGAGCAAAAAATAATTCTTTTTTAATGACGGATGTACAGTCAGACACAGGAAACCTTGTGTGACTTGCGCATTTCTAATTACCGAAAGGAATTCCTCGTTAATTACATTTATATATAGACGCATTCAATGCGTATATAGATAATCATTACCCTACCTTTGTTATCCTACATTATGTAGTTATCTTGTGGCGGCTAAGTACCAAAAGGCGCAGTGTGAGTAGCAGAGCCATGTATATTCCATTTCAAATACCATGGCCCGATGCCACTGCAAAGTTTTATGTGGCATCGGTCCATGGTATTTGAAATGGAGTATAACTGTCAAATTATCGTTCATTTTCCGTTTTTGCGCGAAAACGGTGGGTTAGATAGAAAAGTCATTCAGGTGCATTCAGACCAAAAGAGCATTCGCTGTTTTTTCCCCCGCTCTACGGAATCAACCAATCACGTTTTGTGTAACGATCGAATTTTGTAGAGTGGGAGGTTAGAATACCGAATATTCGCTTGATCTGAATGCACCTTAAGAATTAAAGAGGCCACTCCAGCCTACTGAAGCTGCTCTCTAAGAGAACTAGTACGTAAACTACGTAAAACGTTTAATTCTCCAATTTGTTCGAGGAATTTCTCAAAACCTAACATCGTAAGACAAAATTGGGTCTTACGAGGTTAGGTTGTACAACTGTACATTGTAATGTAGTTACTAGGTACACTCCACTTCAATGAAATTTAAATCTTTCATAAACTTCATAATTAAAGTCGTAAGTATAATCGTATTGCTTTATTTTATTAATTTTACAAACAAAAGCAATAGACCACTATTACTTACATCGTAGGGTACAAATTAGAATTAAAGAAATAGTATAGTGGGCTTAGGGCTAAGCACTATTACAAAGCTATCTCGCACATAAAATCTATGCACTAAATTGGGACCTCGATGTCGTCGACTTCTCGCAAGCGCCCAGGGGCTACATTGGCTACAAACTCCCCTTACTACGGTTTCTAATACCTGTAGGTATTTTTAGGGACTGTAAACACATTAGTAGTGTACTTCTTTTTTATATCGTTTTTTTGAGGATTCGTAAAGCAAAACAAATTAACTCATTGATCTCAATTCATTACAGGAAAATTACTCAAATAGCTCACTTTTAACATTATTGAACATGTTTCTTAACTAATTGAAGGATTAAAAAAATAACACTCAAAGTAGAATAACACTCGCTGTTGTCCTTTTTTTTTAATCATCACCAGTTATTTTTCTAAAAATCCAACGTAGAATTACGCACGATTTTCGTAATCCTAAAAAAACGAAACACAATTAAGTATATTTATTGTTGCGTTTAATTAAGTCACCAAATTTTCTAAACTTTACCTCTTGGCTCTCGGTGGCCGATTCACGGCAAGTATACTGATTTAGGTACATATCATTAAGACTGCGCCATTCCATGTGCATCTTTCTTATCTTCTATCATCATTATTTCATCTAAAGTATGTGTACTTGGTGACATTTGACTTTTGAGACCTGATGGACTAATACAAAACTAGGTTTAAAATCTTCTGAACTCCTTATTTGTCCATAAACAAGGACTTTGCACCACTGAGCCGATTGTCACTAGACTAATGGTTAAGACCATTGCAATGAAATTTGAGTTTTCAGACTTGTTTGCTACCGCAACAAAACTAAGCTCAAAACCTTGTAAACTCTTTGTTTATGGACCAGCACTGAGCCGATTGTCACTGGAATAGTGGTAAGTGCAGCGCAAAGACATTTGAGTTTTGAGATTCGATTGGTACCGCAACGAAATCAGGTTCAAAGACTTGTAGACTCCTTGTTTATGGACCACCACTGAGCGATTGTCACTGCACGATGTTAAGGGCGGTGCAAAGACATTTGAGTTTTGATAATCAATTGCTACCGGTACGAAACTAGGGTCAAAAACTTGTATTTAAACTCCTTGTTTATGGACCATCGCTGAGCCGATTGCCACTGGACGATGTTAAGGACGGTGCAAAGACATTTGAGTTTTGAGACTTAATTGCTACCAGTACGAAACTAGGGTCAAAAACTTGTAAACTCCTTGTTTATGGACCAATGCTGAGCCGATTGTCACTGGACGATGGTAAGGGCATCGCAATGTCCTAGTGAGAATATTCCGTGCATAATGTTCCCAGTCCATAAACGGCACAAAAGATGTCGTAACTGACCAAGTGGGTTCCTGAGGCTGGCGCAGATTTATCGGGCTTTAAGAAGACCAGTGTATTTTAGCATACCACATCATGAGCCTAATTCAGTTTGCTGGACAATAGGGGTCAGAATAGAATAGAATAATATTTTTTTCGTAGACTTTCATTTAACTAAACAAAGCTGAATGGTCGATGGGGTCGAAAAGTGGTCGACTGGAGACCACGGCTAGGCAAACGCAGAGTAGGACGTCCACCCACAAGATGGACAGACGACCTTGTGAAGATCGCCGGGATATGCTGGATGCAGGTCGCATCTAACCGGTACATGTGGAGGTCCAGAGGGAAGACCTATGGTCAGCAGTGGACATCTTATGGCTGATGAGAGATGATGATGAAACAAAGACAGTATAGTACTAACAAAACAGAAATAAACAAAGCCACGAAATGGTCTCATCTCAGAGTGCTGCTGGCGTGAGCCAGCGCTGATCTTTCGATGAGACCAACAGGTGAGAAACACGAAGAGTAACGAGAATACAGAATTTCAGAATTATACAAACATATAAAACGTTATGAAAGTAAGTGAAGCGAAAGTGGTATGTCAGGATCGTAGCAAATGGAAATCCGTGATCTCTGCCTACCCCTCTGGGAAAAAGGTGTGATGTATGTATGTATGTATAAAATAAAAATAAGCAAAGCATTAGAAGATACACGAAAAAAAATGACTGCACGCGTCCTAATCGCCACCCCAGCACTACTAACGCAAGTAGCAGTAAAGATTTATATTACAAAATTACCTACCAATATGGACATTGGCGATCGCAGTGTGTCCACTGTGATGACTCTGCTGCCCATTATCAATTTTCAGTAAACAAAATTTGGCAGGAATATAAGTGGTTTAGGTTTAAGCCAAACTAGGAGTTGGCACCATCGACTGTGTGCGACAGTTTTACTGACCTACTACTATCTAGTTAAGAAAAATAAACAAGTACAATAATATAGTCTAAATCTTTAGTAAAACCGGTAGCTCGTGAAATTAGCCTGATACTTAGCCATAGGTATTAAAATAAAGTTGATACCCATGCAAAGCCGGAGGTAGTAGCTAGACGTTAAACGAAAGAAACAAATAACATCGTAAAAATTTTACAAAATGAGGATTCATCCAATGATTGACAAAGCGTGAAAACTGGTTTTGCTCCATTTTAGACGCGCAAGAGCTCGATATGCGATTGCAATGACATTTTGATAAATACCGAAGAGACTGCACTAATGCTAAGCTATGGTCAGTGCGATATCCTGGCAGTTTGGATTTATTATCTTATCTGAGAAACGATATCCAATGATGACAGATCTAGAAAATATATTATACTGAAATTAATTGAACCTCCTAACACCTACTCTATTTTTAGGACCAGTGAAATAATAACCCAGTGTCCTAGAGAACGACCATTTTATTTTTAATTTCGTGACTTAGAAAATAAAATTCTATTATTTTTTCATGTGACATAATGGGTAAATTTTGTTGTCCTAAAAATAGGAGAGAGATTTTTAGAGAGACGGATTGTCACGAAATTTTTGATAAGTGCTTCACATGTTTTAAAGTAACCATGTACCAACACCAACACACGATAATTATGTAATATAGTAGTAGTATAACTGTTTATATTGTACAAAACACCTATGTAGATCACATGAGATTTACAATATGATAAAGAAAGTGCAAAGAAGAGCTTATCCCTGTAAGGGATTTCTTCCATTTAACCTGTGAGTAAATGACACATATGTCACACTTTGAGCGAGGGTCCTCCTGACGAAGATCATTTTAAGTAGTGAGAAAAACATTTAACATAAATTAATTATAATTCTAAAATGTATTGTTTAAAAAATAAATGTGTTATTACATCATAAGCTTATTTCATTCTACTTGTTCGGCTCGAAGAAACCCTAACCCAAAAAGTTAAACAATAACCACGTGTTGGCTTCTTATCGTATTGTGTAGGTATGTTTGTACTGGTTTCACCATGTATATCACTACATAGTATAAAATAAAGTCACTTTTTCTGTCCCTATGTCCCTTTGTACGCTTAAATCTTTAAAACTACGCAACGGATTTGGGTCAGATTTTTTTTAATAGGTAGAATAATTCAAGAGGAAGGTTTTTATGTAGGTATAGTACCCGTGCGAAGCCGGGGCGGGTCGCTAGTACATAATATACCTTTTTATTACAGATCATCCAATGTGAGAGTAAATTTAGCGGCTGATAACGCAAACTGTTCCTGTTAACATAATTATGATAATAATACAATATTGTACATACTCGTATACCTAAAAGCTTTGAATACACATACATATTACTGCTTTACCACATAGTATGTAAAACAAGATTATCTCATGTTTATTTTCTAAGATATTTAGCGCCTCCTAATCAGTGATTGCTAATTAAAATCAACATTGTATAGTCTGATTCAAATCACAACGACGCGCTTCTAAAAATTCAGGAAGTATTTGAATATTATTTTCACTTTTTTGGTGTTTCGTGTTTCTAAAAAAGACTCTTCATTTGTTCTGTTATGTATCAGTTTATCTTATAGGTACATTTCGGCGGGCAATTCATATACTAGTGTCGACGTCAAAGATAAAATTACAGTTAAGTTGCCAAAAATATATTTATACAACCTTAATGTCGTCAAGGCAGTACAAGTCGTGTAAATATATTTTTGGCATACGCTACGAAAGTTAACTAAGTATCTCAATTAATCTTAATTATTTAATATGCATGTATTCTAATTAATTGGTATCTAGATGTTAGATTCATTAATTGAAAACGTTGCCGACTGTACAGTTGATCAATCGTCGAAGTAAACTAACTAGTTTTCAGATAAAGCTGTGATGTAACTCGACATATTTTGCCTAGTTACGTTTATTATAAATTAAACCCAACGCAACAGAAGACTGGACGCGAAATTAGCTCACCTTTCCATAATTTATTGCTATCGTCTTGAACAACTTCCTCTTTGACTATTTGTAGTTTAAATTATGGTTCTTGTTGTTATTGTTGTTGTTTTTCTGGCCATTTTTTTTCCGCAACTCGACATCATATGTGCCTATTTTGCGTAGTCCCACCGCTGGCCCGGTACTTTGTTGGGGACTTCCCATACACCCTTGAATTTCTTCGCAGGTGTATGCGTTTCCTCACGACGTTTTCCTTCATCGTAAAGCACTTGTGAATATTAAATTATGGTACACCACCAACGTTGTTTTGTATCTTGCACCGTCTACATGTTCTGTGCTTTGAACGAAGGTTGACTGGTAGACAATGCTTTGTATGATGAAAGGTCTCCCCAAATCAGTTGACGCGGAATACTTAAGCCGATTATGTCGACGGCATAAGAACGAGAAATCCGATGCCGCGTCAGCCGAGCCTAAACGTGCCGATCCGTGCCGATTAGGCCATTCAATCCCGGGATTGAAATGTACGCCATCACGGGATTTTATAATGTCAAATCTCGCGATTGAAAGAAAGAAAGAAAAAACATTTATTGCACAACTACAATTACACACATAACAATAAGATACATTCTTACATCTACAGATACAAAATACAGATACAATTAAAAATACGGACTCTAAAGAAAAACAAAAAGGTGAGAAAGTGTGTTGCTGTAGGAGCTGCAATTGGGTACCACTCAGCATCTGATGCCGGAGCGCTGGTCTTCCGTGGAACCCATTGGAAGATAGAAACGAACAACAACAAGCGAGCGTTATTAAGAAAATAAATAAATTTTGTAATATTTTCTTTGGTTACCGCGAGGATTACTCATGAAATAAAACTATGAAAACGGATAAACTCACGTATATTAACTAATTTCAACTTCATTCCGACGTTTCGAACACTTTACAGGGTTCGTGGTCGGCGGATGATAAATTATGTAGTTAAATAGAATTGTTATATAAATATATATGTAGGTTGGAGAGCATAGATTATAAGGTAAGTAAATACATAGTATCACTGAGACGGGATAATTGCATATACATAATAAAGATTGCATTGTTTTTTAGTATTATTAGGTCTTTGTTCATTTCGCACAACTGCAGTTAGTACCTAACCAAAATAGATTTCCAATAATTATTCGACATTCAACAAAATACTTTTTTACTATTTTCAGATCCTTGAATTATAAATAACCGAGTGAAAGGCATGGAAAGAATACCAGACTAGTTCAGTACCGGTTCTTTTGTGACTGGTCATCGGTTTCAGGTATTCGGTTACGATGTCGTGAGCTTGGGTACAACGTTTTTAATTAGCAATGCCCTGGTTAGGACGGTCTGATATTAATCATAGGAGACAGGAATACGCCCATACGTCATTATCGTATTGTAACTGAAAAATTATACGATTTTTAGGGTTCTGCGTATAGATAATTTCAGCAGAGTTGAGGTGAATGATTACACATACATCCAAATGAATGTAGTGAATTGCAAAAAATGTAGTGAATGAATGACATGCGTCAAAATATTGAAGCAAATCCCTTGAACAAATTTTTTGGTCAATCTTACAGTTGCAATAGGGTTTGCTGTCAGTACGAAAAAAGAACACTAATTTCAAATTCCCCGTGTGTTTTCGTAACCTCTACTCTCGTGGTACTATCTATAAAGTACATTATAATAAACGGGCATTTTCACTTTTAGGGACACCCATTTAACGTGATTAATAAATCTTATCGACGGTAGAAAGGCTAATTGGCTTAAGCGACACTTTGGGCGATATTGAGTAATTTATATCATCGGAATCGGCAGATTTTTCTCCGTCGATTGAGCTCGGTTTCATAGCGATCAGACGATTTTGATGGCGGTTAACACTTCTGAAATTTGGTACAGCGTTAAAAAAATCAAGGCATGAAGCAACACAAAAAATTGCATTTTTGAATGAAACGTGACTTGACCCACAAACATGTTTGGTAGGTTCCCGCTTAAGCGGTTTTTACTTTCCCAACTTTGCCATTCGTTTTGATTTGAACCTTTTGGCTTTACTCCATCACTCACGAGCATAGTCGTTTAAGTCAATTGAACTTCAACAAAAAAGTGCCACCATGGGCGTTTGAAGCATTTAGCCTCCATTTAAATTAAAAGAAGCATGTCGCTTGAACCATTTAGCTCTTCCCAATTTATTAGGGCATGGGTCACTTCAACCAAATACGTAAAACCCTAAACCCTAAATGTTACTTAAGCATTTTGAACCTCTTTTTATAGATGAGAATGTCGGTTGAAATAGAATATTTGTTTGACCTGTGTCATTTAAATCCTAATAATAAAATCATAATGCTTTATATCAGTGTAGCTTAAATCATCAAAAATTTCTATGAGAAACTTTTGACTCGGCGGTACAATCACACTCTTGCCGCCGTCGGTGCTTTTTGAGCCGCTCGCCTATAGCTACCGCCGCCCCCCGCGCGGGCGCGTCAATCACTTGTAGTCTGTGCCGGTAGGCGCATGTGCCGTAGTGATTTGTGTGTGATACTGAAATCGTGTATTTCACATTATGAAATAATTTAATTATTTTCATTGTTATTTCTTGATTATTTAATAATAATTAAAGTTTAAGTCTAAATACTTACTTACGTATTTCTGCCGCTTATATTGCAAAAAAAACTACAGATATAATAAAAATTAAGATTAAAAAATGTAACGTAACTATCAAGCGTAGTAATAAATTAATTAAAGATGTTAGGCAAAAAGGGCATTTTTTTCCAATAAAAGCGACTGAAAGATTATTGCGGATGAAACGCTGTAATCAATATCCGCAATTTTTCTAAGACTGATTCTGCCAAATAATTATCTAATTATGTTATTAGAAGCAAATATTTTTCTTTATATAGCAATAAAAATTGAGAAAAATGATTTTCATTCATTTTGTTTTCTTTAGACCTGCAGAGTGATTATACCTTTGTCTCTAAATATCCGAGCTTCAACCACCACGTTTAATCATATTCATATAATTCCTGAGATTTAAGCAATCCGTTTTTCAATGAGTGTGTGTCATTAAGTCAATTAGAATCGCCACTTATTTCCATTAAAGAATCGCTTAAACTGTTTAGCCTTACCCCGTTGTATAGTAAAAATAGCGCTTAGCTCATTTAGCCTTCTTTTAAAAAAAGTGCACTTGTACACTACAGTCATTTGACTTGCCTCCGGCGGCAGACGCTGTTGGTATTTGAACCAATTAGCCTTTCTCTCATTTTTAGCAGATTTGTCTTAAGCGACCCTTTATTTCGAGATATAATAAACTAATTTTATCAAGGTAGGTACCAAAGTATGCGCCTTTATATCTTGAATATTTGATGGCAGTTGCGTTACAATATACCTGTTACTTTTTTTGTAGCGATTTTTTTTCTAAAAAATAAAACTTTAAACGGCTCTTCTGTAAAGTTCATAAAATGTCG
>JALPQI010025808.1:0-16852 GCA_025490895.1 Thaumatotibia leucotreta | reverse complement strand
GTGGATAATGACTACAATTTATTTAAATATTTTTTTATGGGTCTTTTTTTAAATACCGCCAACAAGTTACATACATCAAATTAAAGCTTATTAAATACACTATCTTTAAAAAAATATTTAATTTTTCTAGCGTCATGACTACTATGTAAAAACACGACACAAATTAAATCAAAATCACGAAATATTCATAAATTTGGTCATAATTAATTATTGGTTGGTTTTAGCAATATGGTGTGTATGCAAAATATAAAGCTTGCAGATATGCCTTTAATTTTGTTCAAGAGAGTAATTAGATATATTTAATAGTTCTCGAGATATACTTGATTTTGTAAAACTTGAGATCCGCCATCTTTGATTGGCCCCCATTTTTGTTAGGTAGCACTTATAAACGGCAATCTTGCATTTTTGACGTTTTTATAAGCTTACCTAACAGCCGTGAAATGGAAAATTTGTACCTCCTAATTTTAACCATACCTGTCATACAACGGAAATCTTGAAATAGCCCGTATGCCTATTAGCTACCACTTTGAGATGTCTATCATACTTTTTTAACATCCTTATGAATATGTCTAACTACTGTAAAAAGGACACTTGGTACCCCCAAATTATACCGTTTTCTAATTTCAGGCCGAGTAGCCCACGGACTACTAGGCCTGATTCAGAAACGAGTACTTTCGAATCGTGAATATCAAAATCATGAAATCTATCTGAAAAATATTGTACGTAATTAAGGATTTAATGAAAATAAAAGTCCCATCCAATGTTTTACGTAATTTTTTTGCCATTGTACTAGGTTTTCAACCCACCACTGGCCCAAAAAATTTTTTCCGTCAAGAACTCAGCTTTAATTATTTCAAAATCAATAAATATACGTACCTACATTTTATAACAAAATGATTATATGCATTTTAAAGCTTGTGAGGCTGTGAGATTGGTTTTCAATAGTATTAAATATTTCAAAATGTTACTTTTCTGCGTTAAAAACCGTTTTACGCATATTGTACTCATGGCACTGAAGAATGTGCAGAAAACCTCCCAGAAAGTGCTATTCTTAACGGGTTTTGGATATGCATAGAAAATTACACCTACTTAAACGCACTAGTGTTGGAATCAATATTCATAGCAGTTTTCTGCATGATCTGGGTAATACTGCTTTTTTACTTTTTTATTGCGTTATGCATTGTGAAACGTTGTATAATATTCGTATGTTTAAGTCTCACGTTAGTTATAATTCTAAAAATAATATTCGTATATTGAAATGGCTTTTTACACATCTTTTGTCATTTTAAAACACTCACTATTCATTCGCACTGAACTTTCACTCACACTCGTGCAGAAAACGCCTACTTTAACACTTGTATCATAAGTAACTATTATTATTCTATAGGAACCACGTAAATAGTCATAAAATACCTTATGACTACGTCTAACCCAAGCGATTTACCTTAACTATAATACTCGTTACTCGTATTATATAATTTTAGCTTCGTGAACCCGGATTGGTAACTGATATTCCTGATATTCCAGATAAAGCAGTAACCAGAGATACTATATTTACCTACACAGAGTAAATGACAGCAGAAGTTTCTCTGTTAGCTCAATCCATAATTCTTGAGTACAATAACGCCGGCCAATGAAATAAAATACCGTCGACCGTGTGGTGACGGCAGTAAGAATACATTTGGTCACCAACCCGACTCTTCCCGTGGTTGAGTCGACTAAGGGATAGAAGGTGTTATAGACCATTCGTTGATAGATGAAGGTTGTTGATGGCCTGATGGCAGCAGCGTCATCATAATGGGCACAGACACATTACTGCGATCGCCAACCCGCTTGTACAGCGTAGCGACTATGGGTATTAGGTACCTCCTACGCGTCCACACGCATAGTTAACCCTTTACCTACGGGTGTCAACCAGAGTTGCCACCACTGTCAAATTAAAGTCATACTTATGTAATGGTGTCAAGTCAAACAATTTAATGGCAAATATTATGGCCCCGTAGGTAAAGGGTTAATTGGAAAGACCTACGTCCAGCAGTGGACTGATATAGGCTAATGATGTGATGTGAAATATAATAATAGTAATTGACGCACTATCTATATTCAGCCGTAATTGGACGTATTAATGCAGAAAGGAACTAACCCACAAGAATTTTTCGTTCTAATTAACACCTAAACTCAAAACAAAAACGTAAATGTTTACAACAACTAATTAGTGTGGATTGGTTCTTTTTGCATAAATACGTCCAATTTATGTTATGTGTGTTTGTAACGTAAACAAAGGCGAGTACGTGTATCCGCTTTGCAGCGCTGCGCGGCAAGTGTGGCAACCACTAATCCGAACCGACGTCGGACAACCCGGTATGTATAGTCCATTTCAAATACGAAGGCCCGATTCCACTTGGCAAAGTCATTAGGCGTCAACAACAGGATGAGTGATAACAAAAGATACTTGGCCAGACCCTTTTGTGGCGTGATATTTTTTGCATACATCGGTGGACGACACGTGCCAATTTGTAGTGGACCAATTAAATGACAACAGTTTCGAGTGGCATCGAGCCTTCGTATTTGAAATGGATTATACTTGTAGAGACTGGGGTCGCTAGTTGCGACACGTAATATAGGTATGTATGTGATTCATCATTTCAGCCATTAATCGCCCACTGCTGAACATAGGCCTCTCTTCTAGTACGGTAGTACGTCACTCATCTTGGTCCTGAGCCAATCTAAACCAGAAGTGACGAAAGTAAAGTGACTTACGAAAGTCGTCGATCCAATGAGCCAACGGACGCCCAGGGGCTCTTTCATCCGAAATAGGCCACCAATCCGTACTACCGTCACTCCTGGCAGCATGTCCTGCCCTGTTCCATTTGACTATGTGATTATTGATTAATAACAGCTTATAAATATTAGATGTCATATACCAAAGAAAAACGACCAAGATCACCTATGTCCGAGGTGGGGATCGAACCCACGTACTCAGCTTTCGCGGCTGATGCCTGTACCCCTCGGCCACTCGGTCTTAGCAACCACCGGTCAAATTTCTCGGGTATATGCAATCCCTTACAAGGCTAGGCGCCTTTGACCATTCTCTAAGGGCAAGCACTAACTACATGCCTGCACCTCCTATTTAGAATACTTTACAGTTTTCTAGAATAGCTAGAGAGAGATGGTGCTGCCATCTATTGAACATATTGTGAAAACACAAATCAAATTATTTATTAACTAAATATTTTGATTTGTACTTTTATTTTTTCTCCAGTAGTCACACTACTTAATACTATATAAATTATAAATATTAGATGTCATATACCAAAGAAAAACGACCAAGATCACCTATGTCCGAGGTGGGGATCGAAGCCACGTACTCAGCTTTCGCGGCTGATGCCTGTACCCCTCGGCCACTCGGTCTTAGCAACCACCGGTCAAATTTCTCGGGTATATGCAATCCCTTACAAGGCTAGGCGCCTTTGACCATTCTCTAAGGGCAAGCACTAACTACATGCCTGCACCTCCTATTTAGAATACTTTACAGTTTTCTAGAATAGCTAGAGAGAGATGGTGCTGCCATCTATTGAACATATTGTGAAAACACAAATCAAATTATTTATTAACTAAATATTTTGATTTGTACTTTTATTTTTTCTCCAGTAGTCACACTACTTAATACTATATAAATTATAAATATTAGATGTCATATACCAAAGAAAAACGACCAAGATCACCTATGTCCGAGGTGGAGGTAAGGGATTGCATATACCCGAGAAATTTGACCGGTGGTTGCTAAGACCGAGTGGCCGAGGGGTACAGGCATCAGCCGCGAAAGCTGAGTACGTGGGTTCGATCCCCACCTCGGACATAGGTGATCTTGGTCGTTTTTCTTTGGTATATGACATCTAATATTTATAATTTATATAGTATTAAGTAGTGTGACTACTGGAGAAAAAATAAAAGTACAAATCAAAATATTTAGTTAATAAATAATTTGATTTGTGTTTTCACAATATGTTCAATAGATGGCAGCACCATCTCTCTCTAGCTATTCTAGAAAACTGTAAAGTATTCTAAATAGGAGGTGCAGGCATGTAGTTAGTGCTTGCCCTTAGAGAATGGTCAAAGGCGCCTAGCCTTGTAAGGGATTGCATATACCCGAGAAATTTGACCGGTGGTTGCTAAGACCGAGTGGCCGAGGGGTACAGGCATCAGCCGCGAAAGCTGAGTACGTGGGTTCGATCCCCACCTCGGACATAGGTGATCTTGGTCGTTTTTCTTTGGTATATGACATCTAATATTTATAATTTATATAGTATTAAGTAGTGTGACTACTGGAGAAAAAATAAAAGTACAAATCAAAATATTTAGTTAATAAATAATTTGATTTGTGTTTTCACAATATGTTTAATAACAGCTTGTCAATATTTTCATTATGTTTTATTATATTTCGGAACGGACTCATTTTTAAACGAAATTCGAAACATTCTCCCCGTTCATAATTCAATAATATATCAATTTACATAATTTCCGTTTTCAGGATTTCCTCTGATTTGCTCATGAAATTTCATGTTCCAATTTCCAGCTCAACCAATTTTATAAATCAAGTAATTTTGTTCATCGAATATGCCAATGGAAACTTTTAAATTGAGTTAACCGGCTTTATTTTGTTCGAAAGTTTCTGTTACAGATACTTGACGAAAGGTATTAAAATAGTTGTTTTTAGTACAAATTAGTCCTGTTTTACAGAATACAGTTAAAACTGTTATATGATAATTATTATTCGGACCGATTGCTACAAAAATGTACATAGATATACGTAAGGCCTTAAGGTTCTCGAGTGGCGGCCACGTACCGGAAGGCGCAGCGCGGGTAGGCCCCCCACAAGGTGGACTGATGACCTGGTGAAGGTCGCAGGAGTCCGCTGGATGCGGGTGGCGCAGGACCGGTCACTGTGGCAATCTGTGAGGGAGGCCTATGTTCAGCAGTGGACGTCTTTCAGCTGACATGATGATGATGATGATGTTGATGAGATAAGGCCTTTATAAAAACAAAAATCACGATCCCGTCAATTGTGTTACGAAAATTAGTCATACTAATTGTATGTAGTGTGTATATCGACGCTGGAAAGCAAACACGTAGTAACCAACACAAGGTCAAAAAATTTTTTATTGCACTTTCGGAATCTTCGATTTTTTCCGCGTCGATTGGTGCCATCCGCGTGCCGATATAATGAAAAACAAGGAAATTAGGAACTACAAATTTTCCCATTTTTCTTGAAATGTATTCTCCAAACACGTAGTAAGTAGCAAAAAAACCTCTGTTATTTAAATCAAAGCATTTACAGCACTTAAAACCGCCCGTTGTTCTGACGACGATGCTGGTTACTACGTGTTTGCCGCTCATAGATTTGAAAGTCTTGCAATTACGCCATTTGGCAGGAAATAATATTTTGGCTAGCAGTATCAAATTAGAGAATCTTGTCTTTTACTGCGTTTACAAGGATCACGTAAAGCTAGCTACTTAATAATTACTTCACTTTTGTAGGGTGTAGGGGCTTAGATTCGCGCGCTTTAAAACGTTTTAACGTGGCAGTCGCCGCCATTGCGCATACGCTTACGACGTCACTCAGTGCGGTCCGCGGAGCGAAAGTGAGTCGAAGTGTTTGGAATTTTGAAGCATTATAACGAGAATTTTGCCTAAAGTGATTACTGATTAAAATAAAAAAATTAAAACGGATAAACGCACGTATATTCATTAAATTTAACTTCATTCCGACGTTTCGAACACTTTATAGGGGTTCGTGGTCTGCGGGCGACTGACAATCGAGGAAATTTGATAGATCTACTTACATCAAAATAAGAATGATAAGTACAAAACTACCCACAAAGAATATACTAAACCACAGACATTTTAAGGGATGTAGATATTACAAATATTGCAAATGAAGCTAGTTATTCATTATAAGTATTTTCAAAATGAAGACAAAAACAAAATAAATAATCTACGCCGGTTCTATCCCTACACCTCTGACCTGAGAAGAAATCCCTTCTTTTGTATGATTGTATTGTTAGGAAGGTATCCCAATTTTGGGACCGGCAAGAAACTCAGCGGGACACATCTATTAAAAAAACATTTGTAGTACTTCTTAAGATCCACATGCACTAAACCGAAACATACATATTATTTACATACATACGTATTTCTTATTTGTAAAAATTGCCTGTACTAAAAAGCTCAATACCGTCGTACCCATTAGTCTCACGGTCTATGCGAGCCTGTCTGCTCCTTTATTAGATGAACTATAGGATCCCAAGCTGGTGATAGTGATAAGCTTGTTTCTATCCTATTAAAATTTGAATATTTCATTACCACAATGTCCTCACGCAACATTCTAGGAATGGATTTCTTCTCCTTAGCGAGAACCAAAGCCTTACTGCAAATGTTTTTTGAAAAGATTTGTCCCCCTGAGTTTCTAGCCGGTCTCAAAATTGGGGTAGGTACCCCAGGTAGGAAGGTTCCTAACAATACAATCATACAAAGGAAGGACAGAGGCGTAGGGATAGAACCGGCGTAGATTATTCATTTTGTTTCTTGTCTTCATTTTGAAAATACACGTAATGGTATCCTGTGCTTTCGTCGAAAATTGTATTGCCGAATTTCATTTCCCAACCAACTTTTCGCAGAAGTGTCATTCGGCCGAATAACTTTTGGCAACTAATTATTTCGCAACCATTCCATTTCCCAACCCCATAGTTGGGAAATGAGAATTACCCACTAGTTGGGTTCGGTTAGGTTGGATTATGTAAAGTTGGGAAATGAAATTCACTAACAAATGACACTTCTGCGAAAAGTTGGTTGGGAAGTGATTCGGCAATAAAATATTCGGCGAAAAGGCAGAGAACCACTTGTAATGAATAACTAGCTTAATTTGCATTTTAGTATGTTGTTGGTGGATCCACCCTTAAAATATAAAAAACCGGCCAAGTGCGAGTCAGACTCGCGCGCGAAGGGTTCCGTACCATTATCATTAAAAAATACAGTTAAATCAACCTATCTCAAAAACTATAAGAGATAATTTAATCAAACTAAAAATCGTTGATAGAGTTTATTAATAGGCAATATTTTTTTTTTGAATTTTATAGCACGTAGTTTAAAAAATAGAGGGGGGGGACACATTTTTCAGACTTTGACAGCTGATATCTCAAAAACGGTTAGCTTAAATAAAAATGTGATATATAAACCTTTATATCATTTTCAAAGACCTTTCTATTGATACCTCACACGCTTATATACAACTAAAAAAAATTCTATCCCTCAGTTACATGTATGGAGGGCCCCAACCCCAATTATTTTTTTTACAATATAGTATCACAATTTTGTAGCGGTCCATAAAACACATATCATTACCAAATTTCATCACTGTAGCATTTATAGTTTCTGAGTAAATCGGCTGTGACAGACGGACAGACGGACATGACGAATCTATAAGGGTTCCGTTTTTGCCATTTTGGCTACGGAACCCTAATATTGTCTGTGGTTAAGTAAATTTTTCTTTGTGGGTAGTTTTTGTACTTATCTTTCTTATTTTGTTTGTTCGAAACATCGGAATGAAGTTCAATTTAATTAATATACTATCCGTTTCTATACTTTTATTTCATGAGCAATCATCTCAGTAACCGAAGAAAATATTAAAGTGATCATCTCAGTAACCGAAGAAAATATTAAAGTGATTAATTTTATTAACAATGTTAGTTTTTATTTTTTTTATTTGGACGTATTCAAAGTAGGCTTTTCTTTTGTTAGTATAGGTATATTATACAAAGTTAACGTTGTGTTTATATTATAATAATTAACTACATGATTATTAATGAAGATAACTGATACTGCAGATATAGACTGAGCAAAAGTAGTATAAAGATAGAATGACATACTTTTTTAGTCGTTTCTTCTGTCCAGCCCACGCTTGGGCTACATATAGAACTTGGTTCCTACATATAGAAAACATAATGAGATCCTATTAAATAATAAAGAAACGTGTGGACGTTTCTTTATTATTTAATAGGATCTCATTATGTTTTCTATATGTAGGAACCAAGTTCATATTGCGTTTATATTATTATAAATATTATAATAATTTATCTTCATGGTTATGAATAAATGATTGATACTTTAGATACAAGATAAACAACTAAAAATGTTATCAATCTCAAACGTGCTAGATAGAAGTACTTACCTATAGATTTTTTAGTTGTTTATCTTGTTTAAACTGGGCTCAATTATGTTATACTTTGCTAAAACTATACATTTTATAAAAGTCTAATTATGATTTTTCAAGATAAAGGTATACTTATACGTTTCGTTTTTAATTTAATTATTTCATTTTTGATTATTACACTTCAAGTGGTTTGATTTTCATATTTAATTCCTTTAAGTCTCTTCTCATTTTTAACGAAACGTCTGAAAAGTCGTGTGTTTTGTTTCGCGATTCCATTAAAGTCACTTTAAAAGTCATCCTAAAAATGTTGGCAATACATTTAATGCATTTGAAAATACTTACAATACGAAAACAAATAGTGTTACAGCACTGGGCTCATTGAAATTATCTAAATCATGTGGTTTAACACTTTATTACTGTTACTTTTAGTAAACTTAAAGTGGGTTACTGCGTTTTTGCTATCCACAAAAACGATAGAAAAATGCTATTTCATACATTTGTTGACGTCGGTTACTACGTGTTTGCTAACTGTAAAAAAACAACCAAAACGTAGTAACCCACATAACTCCACTTGTAATAACTCATGGTGAAATTTATTTAAATGAAATTAAAGACAAAAAAAAAGTGGATATTGTGTCCAATTTTTAATAAGATGTGTCCATAAATACGAAAGTTATGATTTTTTTTTCAAAACTCGGGAGGTTTTTCGGCTCTGGTGAACAATTTCATTTTTGTGGGTTACTACGTGTTTGCTTTTCGCCGTCGTATACTCTCTCCAACAATCTTTGGCCGTAGAAGAAGGCGTCATAATTAAAACTGAAGGATGCGTTTTGTTGATTGCTCATAGAAAATTTGATTTTGTCTTTGAAATGTTGCAACACAAAGTTTAATTTCGAGGTACGAAAACTATGACGCTTTTTTAATTTTGTTTTCATTAAACGCCTTCAATTATGTATATTTTTTTTGCAATCGATCTATTTCTGAAAGAAGTATATTTATTTCTGATTGTCTTTGACTACTAGCAGGAGTAGTTTCACAGACAATCGCGTAACCGGTATTATACACCAGCAGATCGCTCTTAAATGCGGCCTTGTGGGCGTCGAAGTGCCATAATACAAGTACACTACTGCACCAGTCCTCGTAAATGGTCATGCCTCTCTATTGAGATCGACCTGCCATTAATGGACGTTATTGCAGCCAAATAAATAAAACCGGCGAAGCGCATGTCTGTCCAAGCCTAGTATAGGGTTCAATAGTTGAGTATCTGTCACAATTCACTGATTTTAAAGAAACTATGGTACACTAAATAAAAACAATTGTACCTGACTGAATAATTCATTACTTTCATTACCGTGATTCATTGAAGAGGGGGTGACACTTATCAACTAAAATTCAGGACCGTTTTTGAAAGCCAATTTAGTTTGGCGTGCGGCTTCCATGATTTATTTGTTCGCAGGCCCAGTCCCATTTCAGCTTCGCATGCTTCCAAATTACATCTGGGTGAATATCTGAGCGTTTCAACCGCCTAATTTTAGTAGCATCATTTTTGCCGTACCTAGGTAGTTTCTAAGCGTCTGAATGTTATATTTCGTCATTTGTATAAGGTATCGTGCCTCCTTCAAATGACAAAGTAGCACATTGTAACGAATAGCAACTTCTGCAAAAATGATGCCACCAAAATTAGGCGGTGAAACGCTCAGATATTCACCCATTTAGTCTAGATTCTAAAATCAATAGAGAAAATTAAAGTTGAAAGTCTCCTTGTCTTCGGACTGTAAAACAAGTCTGTAACACAGGGCCATAACACAAAAGATTACGTTTGTCGTTAAGTACGTACGAGAGATTAACTTAAAAGCCCGTCTTTCAAAGTCTGAATGGCTCTTTGTCATTTAAACATGTTTTCGACGTAAAAGGGATCTTTTTGTTTAGCTCGCCGCAAAAGACATAGTCGTAGATACGGTCAGATTTAAAATCAAAGAAGACTTTATGCACCTTCATATAACACAATGTGGTTTTTAACCGACCTAAAAAAAAATATAGGTTCTCAATTCGACTGATTTTTTATTGTATGTAGGTATGTTACCTGATATCTCCGAGAATCGTGAACCGATTTTAAAATTTATTTTTGTGATCGAACGTGTAGGTATTACCCTGAGATAGTCTCGTTGGCACCAAGTTGGGGTCTGATGATGGCATCTTGGAGAAATCGAGGGATATCTTCAAATGTTACAGGTACTATGTATGGCGCTTTCGGTAATTTTCATTAATTTACACGAATTTGCATTCAGAAAGTAGTATTTGAGGAAACCAATGATGGAAACAAATCGGAGATCTTGGAGAAATCGGTTGAAGTCGGTTTTTTAAATTTTTAATTTGGTGATTATTTGGTCATAGCAGGAGTGAACAGGGTGCATTTAGACCAAACAACTATTCGATCATTCTATCCCCCACTACCAAATCAACGAATTTCAACGAATCACGTTTTGTCTAACGAACGAATTTCGTCGAGTGGGGGATAGAATGAGCGAATGCTAGTTTGGTCTAAATGCACTTTTAGCTTGACCATACCTAGTTTCACGACCTTAAAGTCACCCAGGTAAGTAGGTTAAATATGTCAGGATTTTAGCGAAGTACTTCAACTTGACACTGAAAGAGTATTCAAACAAACTTCAATAGCAACGGTGTCGTGTCAGGGACGATAGTAATCGAGGCCAGTGCTCTTACCATGAGATGTCGCAGTGAGTTTAACGCGGACTTTCTACCCCTCTTGCTCACACCAATATGCGAGTATGAGCAGGATAAACAGAAAGGCTGCGTTAACACGCTTACTGCGGTACGTAGTCCCTGCAACCCCGTACAAATATGGTTAATTGCGCAGTTAGCTAATTGGCCTCTCCTATTAACGAATGCGTATAGAGGCATTAAAAGGTAAATGCCCAAAATCGCCACGCTGGGCAAGCGGATTGGCAATCGTAGTAGTGTCCCTTATGATGACGCTGCTGCCCATCATCAATATTTTATCAAATAATGGTCAGTGACACTTCAATCCATTAGTCGACTCTTACGACACCCGCAGGAGGAGTCGGGTTGGTGACAAATGTTTTCTTACTGCCGCCACCAAGCGGTGCTAAACTCTGTCTACCGTGAATGCCGCTGCTAATGGTAGACAAACCCTAGCCGTACCATGACTTTGCAAGCATCGGTAACGTTAGGTTTTACTCGATACGTAATGCAGGCCATCGCGCTCGCTCCAGTATATCAGTGCGAGCGCGATAGAATTCATGACGTATCGAGTAATCCTTGACTTTCCAACTCATGGTACGGTTACAGTAGCCGTACTATGAGCTTGCGTGGCGTTGTTAACGCTCGTTTACTTTCTACCCAGCTATGCTATTCTCTTATTCACACATTCGACGCTGCGTTCGTCAACGAGCTCGACGACGAGACAGCCTTCACTTCGACGTAGAGCGCAGCGCTGCGAAAAACGGTATTCACTAACGTAGAACAGCTCGTCGTCGAACTGTAGGCGGTAACTCTCGACGCAGTGTAGTTCCAGCTCACGCCGCATTCGTCGCCGAGCACTAGTGTCGTTTAAAGTGCATTAGTGAATACCATTCTTAGGCTCGACGCTGCCGCAGCGCTGACACAGCGCTGTTAGCAAGGCGGTTTCCTTAGTGAATAACACTGCGCTCGCTCACGCCAATACGCGAGTACGAGTGGGATGGATAGAAAGTAAACGCGGTAAAGCGGTATCTCACGGTAGGGCTACAGGAGGCCTACAGCGACTCGCAATCGATCTTGTCTCCCTGTCACACCTGCGTACAAATTCACAAGTGCTATCCCCCTTTAAGAGATTAGCTCGAATCGCCCGTTACATTTTATTAAAAATTTGACTTCGGTCAATGATCCCTGACTAGCTTTGTCTGGCCCGTACATGTTTAAAGGGCAAATATTAATCAAATTTCAAACTAGAATACCTGATAAATGATAGCAATTTATAAAATTACTAGTTATAACATTTTTATATTGTATGATTTTCATCGTTATGTGGTTTCTTTCATTAATGTCGGTATTATTACATTCATTTTGGAGAATAACACTTAAAATTTACAATTTAAAAAAAACATGCGTTTTACCTCCTCACCTATTCAGCTATAGAGCAAAAATAATGTCTAAAAAAACAAGTCGAAATATATAGCCTTATATGGTACCATATATAAGGCTATATATTTCGACTTAACAAGATTTATATAAGGCTATATGTGACCGTCCATAAGAAAAGGTCCCTTATGGCAGTTTCTAGTTACGGAGATATTGGCGATTTTGTAAAACCATTCAAAATTATCATTTTTTATTTTTATATCAAATAGTAAAATATACAAACAGCCGCATGACAGCAGTATAATGTGTACCTTGGAGTCAGCTGCGTACGTTACTTCTTTCTTTACTAAATTTAAGTTCAAAGTTTAGTAGAAAAGGTCCCTTGTGGGAATAGCATACAAAAATGACATCAAAACTCAACGTACTCGTATATATATATAATCATTAAATTTGTTTGCAATTTTTCATTTTTAGCGTTCCGTAGCCAAAATGGCAAAATCGGAACCCTTATAGATTCGTCATGTCCGTCTGTCCGTCTGTCACAGGCGATTTACTCGAAAATTATAAATGCTACAGTAACGAAATTTGGTAAGAATATGTGTTGTATGAACCGCTACAGGATTATGATACTAAATTGTAAAAAAACTATTGGGGTGGGGGGCCCTCCATACATGTAACTGAGGGATAGAATATTTTTTTAGTTGTATATAAGCGTGTGGGGTATTAATAGAAAGGTCTTTGAAAATGATATGAAGGTTTATACATTTCATTTTTATTTAAGCAAATTGTTTTCGAGATATCAGCTCTCAAAGTCTGAAAAATGTGTCCCCCCCTCTATTTTTTAAACTACGCAATATAAAATTAAAAAAAAAAATATGTTATGCATATATTAAAATGGAATCTTGAGCGATGCGAGGGTTTTAAGGCACGAGAGTTGAACAAGCTTTGCTGCCGAGTGAAACACAACATTTTTCACCACACTAAAGCGAGGAAACATGCGAAATAAAACTCAAACATAACAAATTAGAAGGTATTTATTTACAACTCCTCAACTTTCAAAAAATAAACAAATTTAATCAACAAATAATAAAACAATAACCTCAAATATTTATCTCGGTGTGGCAATGCTTAAAAAATCAAGATAATTCCAAAATGAGACCCATGTAGTTATTGGTGATTTTTCTGTGTTTTTCGGAAAGCCACTTAAGTATGTTAAACTAAGATATCACCAATGAAAGAAAACAAAACACGACCGAACTCTTTTAAAAGAAAAAATATTCGAATGCGTTCTGAAATTTGCATAGTGCCAACACTTTCATTTGTGTCCTCTGTTTGTGTTGCATCTGTTCCTATTGTTTTTATTTGTCGTATTTTTAGAACTTTTAACTAAAAGCCTTTTAAAACAACAAAATGTGGTATTTAATTTGGATTTTAGCATATTGAATATAATATTATGAAAGGTTCACGTGTATGAATCTGTTTAAAACTATCGAGTTTTCGAACGTACTGTGTAGTTCAAACGTCAAAAACTTATTTCACTCTCAGGCCGTATACGTTATTGCTTTAGTCTATCCAGAAGATTAAAAAAAAATACTTTAACCTCTAGAGATTAAAACACAGTTTTGCGCTCTGGAATTGAAGGACAAACAGCGTGTTTACGAGCAGTGTGGTGAAAAACATTTTAATTGATGAAAAATTTGTGTGTTTAATGTTTTATATCCCAACTTCGAACTAATTAGCTTATATCTTAACTATTTGCATAATTTTAAGAAACGCTGATATTTATTAGGACTGAGAGTTAATATTTCAAAGTCCCAATAAATGACACTCAAATTTGTACTGAGGTGCCATATATTGAGACTCCCAGCAAAAGCACCACTTACTCCTACAATCATAAATTAAAAGAAGTTAGTTTATGGTAGGTACAATGGAATTGACTATGAAAAATTGTAAAATTGTAATATGATAAGTATATCATCTTATAAAATAAACTATTTAACAAAACTAACAAACCTCTCTCCTGAAACACATCTCGTACATATACGAGTAAAATATCGTAATTCAAATAAATATTCTCTGTTTTCATGTGCACTGGTAAAACTTAAACTATTTCGACCTTAAAACGGAGGTAATTTTACCTTACACCATACTGTCGTATAGCTATTGTATAAGGGCGACAAATGTCAGAGGAAACTCATTAAGTTCTCCGGAAATATCGGAATTCTCGAATAGAAGCGATATGTCGTCAATTTCAATGTTGCGCGGAGTTGTTCCGTAACAAAGGGATTCTATGGGAATTACGATCAATGGCACATGTATAGGGAAAATAATTAATATTATACAGGGCGTCCTAAGACTACGGGACATGAAGGGAATGAAGCTTAAATATACACTCTATAAGATTACAGCAAAATAATAAAAAAATCATCCCCAATTAACGAATAGGGGAGGCACCTACCTGATTTTTTTTTCTATTTTAATTCAACCTCTTTGTTGGCGTGATTAATATGTATACCTACCTTTACCAAATTTCTAAATTTCTAGGACAAACGGCTAATGAGCCATTCTGCGGACAGACAGACAGGCAAACAAAGCGGAACTAAGTATATTATACAGGGTGGAAAGGAACGACGTTCCTTCCCGCTACCGACCGAGTCTACCAACCATAACGATGAACTTTCAGTATGGGACCAACATCGAAAGCGTACATGGAAAATTGACTTTTCCATATTATTGAACTCTACCTATACACTCATTTTGTATAAGGGGTTACATTTTTTTAAATATTTCTATGCTGGTATTATACTGAAATTTCATCGTAATGGTTGGTAGACTCGGTCGGTAGCGGGAAGGAACGTCGTCCCTTTCCACCCTGTATAGTAACCCTTATAGTTTACTACGGAACCCTAAAAGCAATGAATAAATTACATGTGAAAGTAGAACACAATATGCATATAATATTTATATATTTATTGTTTTTAAGGCTCCACTGCCAGGTCAGAATCAGAAGGCATTGATCAAACAAGAACACTCCGTCGGGCATACTCAATTTCGCTGCGAAGGCCGATCGATTATTGAATAAATAAGGCATGTTTGTTTGAACAACGTGAGCCTCTCTCGTCCTTCCACTTAACTACCATTTATTTGCCACTTTCCGATCGCCATTTTCGGGAAATATCCATTTGATTAATATTCAAGCTTTACTTTTAACACTTAAATTTATAATTCAAAAATAACATGCGTTTTAGCTCCTCATCTTTTTAACTATAAGCAAAAAATACCTTTATGGTACCATATAAGGCTGTATATGGTACCGTACTACTTTCCGATCGTCATTTTCGAGAAATATCTATTTGATTAATATTCAAGCTTTACTTCGAACGCTGCAATGGCCGATCTACATTGTTGATGTGATTGAAAATGTTTTACCTATATTGAAACTATTCATTAAATACAAAGGAAATTACATATGAATATAAATAATTTGGTTTTGTAATGTATGTGATTTGAAAAAAATATATTTATAGGACATTTCAAAAAAGTTTTTGCGAATGATTATAGGCACACACTACAAACATTTACTCGTAACTTACTCGTAAAACATAACGAATTGCAAAAAAGGTATTTAATCAAACGAATAATGGGACTTCAATTAGGTATTTCAAGCGGAATTCATTGAAGAAATATACGGGTAGATGAAATACCTATTGGCAATCGGTACCTACAAACAACACCAATTTCATAATTTCTTTAATGTACTTGGTTTCACGAGATACAGGCGTAGCCTACTCTGGAGACCCGGTATATCTGTGCCTACGCGTACCTATTTCAGAAATAAATATTATTTTTTCTTATTCTATACATGACATTGATGTCTTTGCTAATTGCTGTCTAATACTTCGCTAGTACCTTTAAATTGGCAATTCACATGTTTTTCGACCCACTAATTGTATTTTTATAAGACAGATTTTTTTTTATTTCCCAAAAGGGTTAAAAAGGGACGGACAGAAAGACATGGTGACACTAAGTGTTCGTAGTTGACTACGGGACTCTAACAAATTATTTAAGACATGATCAAAAAATGTTTTGGCTCATTTCGTTCTTGGATTCAAGACACACAATTCTATTTGTCATAAAGTAAATTTCCTGCGCATGAAGATTCGACAAACCATGAAAAATATGTGGCGGAACGGGTTCGCTAAACAAATTTCCGATTTGATTTAGATACATAAGTATTGCGTATTCACGTGTATTTGAGTTTTGTGAGTATTTGCGTGTATGTACCTACAGTGGTACAGTGTACATACACGCAAAAAAAGCACAAAGAATCTAGAACTTTCTAGATTCGACGGTTATCAGTAATAATTTTTTCATCACACTTGCTGTCTAAGCCATTCCATTGCTTGCGCGCGTAGCGGGAGTAATAGAAAAGTGAAATTCCCTAGGGAGTGATACAAATGTCAGTACGTCATTTAATAATACATATTATGTCTTAAAACTTATTTTTTGGTTGGCAAGTGTGATGAAAAACATTGTATGCAC
>JALPQI010025807.1:0-12127 GCA_025490895.1 Thaumatotibia leucotreta | reverse complement strand
TGGCATGAGTTGGTTAAATAAATAACACATTAAGTGAGCAGTGTTTATAACGTTGATTGGAAATTAAACACATTTTGAATACGAGGTGTGCTTTAATTGAACTAATTTACACCGTAAAAAAGTGTAAGATTTATAATTAGGCAATATTGTTTACTTTTTATTGAGGTTTAAGCTTAAGTATCATTTCCGAAAACGGAAAAAGATTGAAACTTCGCCTCAATAAAACTACTTAAAGGTATTGGCAACCGTAATATCTATTTAGCAACTGAAATAAACAATAATTACGATTTATTTTATGAGACTTTTACTATTAATTAAAAAATAAAAATCAATTAGTAGATTTTATAGATTGTCATCCATCCACCATCACTATTTTTGGGAATCAAAAGTTTTGACTTAACTTACCAATCCTAGAATTCGACGTTCCGTTGTGCTTACATAAATCCCAGCTGGAAAGTGTTATAAATATTATTATTTATTACTATTAATCAAAAATACAAACTACTAAACTTCTTTCACTGTTACATGTCATTGTAATCGAGAAATTTAAAGTAAGGGAGTCAATAATTGTCTTATTTTGGTAGTAGTTTTTTTAAACACCACTGTTTCGTAGCCTAAGAAAATTATTAAATAATATTATATATATTATTATCTTATTGATAAAATATTTTTAAACAATGTTAAAAATATACTTACTCGACTTTAACAAGTCCAGTAAGTGTATTTTTTATATTATTTAATATCGGGTGTAACCCCCCTCGTTATCAATAACTGCCTGTAATCGGGAACGCATTGATGTTATTAAATTTGAACATAAATCTGAACCACGAATACTTTCCCATATTTTTAAGCAATGTGCTTCCAACGCTTCCGGGTCCTTTCATTTTTATTATCCCAGCGTTGGACAATAACACCCCATACATTTTCAATCGGATTTAAATCCGGTGATCTAGCAGGCCAGGAAATAACTTTAATATTATTTTTGTGTTTTCCAAACCATTCTTTGACATTACGCGAACGGTGTATAGGACAATTATCTTGCACAAACGACACCAACGGCAATTCTGCTTCTGGATACACATTTCGAACTGTAGGTAACATGGTCTCCTCCAACACTTCTACATAATGTTCACTATTTGCACGGCTAGGTATTCTGACAAGTTCTCCCGGACCAGCTGCACTCATCCAACCCCACATGTTCACTGTGATACGCCCTGATTCCATGTTGGGCACGACATGATCGTTGTCGTATCGCGTATTATTTCGACGCCACAAGCTCAGGCGTCCGTGTTGACTGGATTTAAAAGTCTTCTCGTCAGTGAAGACGACACTAGTCCAGTCGTCAAGAAGATGGTCCCGAGCAAACTGTAACCTTGCCGTTTTGTGAGCATCCGTCAGCAAAGGTTTGATGGCATGTCTTGCCTTGGTATCGATCTACCCATAAAGAAACAGTTTTCCTCTGAAACAATTGTAAAAAATATAATATAATTATTATTAAATTATAATACAAACATTTTAATACCGAAAAGAAGTAAATTAAACTACTTACGTTGACACCTGTTTTTCTAGCAATCTCTGATTTATTTTTGCCTTCCTTATGCAAGGCAATTATTTGCGATCTGGTATATCATATCAATATTGCACGAAGAACTCATTCTTATAATCAGCTAGTAACGGTAATACACTTTCAATCGTATACGGTAGCAGACAAAGGAACATGCGATGAATCTTTGATTAAGAAAAAAATCAGCACTAGTATGGTATTTAGAAAACTTAAACTTACCCTCTTACGTTTTTATAGTATACATTTTTATCAATATATTGAAACGTTGATATGCCATTCTAACGTTAGTCTTATGGTAATAAAACTGTAATTCCCTTAGCATATTTTACGGATAATATACCAAGGTTTCAACTGACGTTATATTTCGGCGGCTTTACTAATAACACTTTGGTTCAGTGGTTTGCGCATACGGCTTCTAAACTAGAGTGCCCAGGTTCGTATCCCACGAATATTAAACTAATTTGTGTTTTTTTAAATCTTGGCCAAAAAGGGCTTTCCGGTTACGCTACGCTCCGGTGGGTGAATTCAAAATACACAGGATGTTTGAACAGATTTAATAATGTCTCAATAATGACAATAAAAAAAAAACAAAAAGTATCCTAAAAAAAAGAGATAAGTCAGTAAGTAGAAAAGAATTAAGTCTCGTCAGAATACTCGAGGAGTTATAAATAAATTTTAAATCTGTGTGCACAATTTTTTTTAGTTTTTTGACTATCAACGCCATCTAGGGACAGCTAACATTACTACTAAGATTACCTTTACATCTGTAATAGCCTTGTTACATCAATCCCACAAAGGTGGCGCTCAATTTAGCTTCAAACGATAGTTTTGTTCGATTGCCCAGGCTCTTTTGAACGCTATAGTACCTATTTCAATACCTGGGATATTGCGCGCAATTTAGTAGCATTTGGTAGTGTTGCTACTCTAGCGGCAAGTTGGCATCACATTACATATTAAATATTTAAAGTATGAACGTCCTTGACGACATTGCGGGCTCATGATAAAACAATTAGCCGTCATCCAATGTTGACGCGGCGCGGGCGCGGCGGTGACATCACCGGCCCCCAAGCCCTGAGTTCAAACAGGCTGTCAGAGTCGTGTGTTGGTAGAACCAGCGTCAAGTGATCTCCAGTAGGCCTACATTTCGATTATCTATCTCTGACTCCTACTTCATCATATCAGCCGAAAGACGTCCACTGCTGTACATAGGCCTCTCTCAGAGATTGCCACAATGACTGGTCCTGTGCCACCTGCATCCTGCGACCATCACCAGGTCAACAGTCCACCTTTTGGGGGGCCTACCCACGCTGCGCCTTCAGGTACGTGGCCGCCACTCGAGCTTATAGCTAGCTTATTTCGGCCATACAGTGAGAAAAGAAGGTGAGAGTCTGGAAAACTCAGGGAAGGGTCTATGTTGGGAAAACTGAGGGAAGAGGCTGCCGCAGAGGCAGATCACTGGGTGGACAGATCAAGTTATCACATTCCTCAAAACTTTACGATGCCGTAAGGAACGCTATGGATAGGTAGCCAGTGGAGGCAGTTCATACACGCAAAGTGCAAATCACACGGTGATGACTACTATCCTTATCCTTAGTCATTGGGGAACAACTGAAAAGAGAAAGAGTCTCTCACTCCAATGACGTCTTCGTTAGAGTGACAGAGACTATAAATTTAAGATGTTCGCGATTTGGCGGCAGATCTGTAACACATTTGCCACTAGGTTCTACTGCTACGAGGCCGTAGCAGTTACCCACTATGTGGTACGTGGGTACCGGTGGTAGGGCGCACACCAACTTCACATGCGATTTGAGGAAGCTAAATTACGGCGGTGAAGGGCATGAGGAAGTGATGGTAGACAAGGAGAAAAATAGAGGATTACACCTTACAAAAATACTTTATCTCTTACAGGATGGACTACTGGTCGGGTAGACTCCGGTACTAACATCAATACACTTAAATCCTTGTAATATGGTTTGCAAATGATGGACGATGATACTGCAAAATTGTAAGTTACGAACGTCTGAAGTAGGTACTCGAGGAGCGTACTTGTGCAGTCAAGGTCTAAGACATTGATGCGACTAATTTAACATAAGTACACGAAAGTCTGTAGTTTCAATTGTTTTAGTAATAGTCTGTTCTTCAGTACAAATTTACCATTAGGTCTTTTAGGTGACAAAAATGGTTAGCTACAGCGCAGGCGCGATGGGAACATCAGCCCTGCCCATGTTTGATGACTACAATACGGTCCCCCACTTGATGGCAGGACATTTGCTAATTGCGCCGTTCGTCTTTACTTTAGGTACCTTTAACTACCTACATTACACTATGTAACAAGTAACAACCATAACAATGGACACATTTTTTTAATACACTCGCGTACATAGATATGTTTATCTATTCTATGTCGCACATGACGATTAGCTTCATCATTGTTAGTGCGATCTACTACGTACTACGTGGTTGATTCAGATTTGTTATTTCTTTATTTTTCTTCCAGAGGACGCTTTCTACTTAGAGATTATTTCATTAAAGAATCAGCTTTATGATTTCATTCCATTTACCTATTGATTGCCTGGAGCAAGAAAGACGATATTAAAAATATGTCACAGAGATGAGCCTTAATTGTGATGTATTTAAGGTCCACAATAACAACCAATTATCGTGTCGTTTGTCTTTGCCATTAATGCAACGCTAATTCATGCACGAGGGAACTACGTTGTGAGTCATTTGGGCATACCTTTTTCGGGCTTTTGCCATTTATTCCCCTCTTGTCCCACCCCATCCAATTTGGAACGAAACGAATAGGAAGGTTGCACTTTAGCCTATAAAAGTTTTACATTATTTCAGTGAGGAAAAGATCAACGGTGTTCGACGTGTTCGTATTCTCATATTGATTGTTACTTATATTTGTTATTTATATCTATAACATCATGTGCTCCCAGCATAGGACACGTAAAGATATTGGAGTTGCAGTTCCAACGGCAAGCTATAATGAAACAAAACACGGCTATATATAGTTCCCGCTGTTTATAAACAAGGGTACGCCATCGCCTGATTGTAAATAAACAGGCACCAGTAATGCTATGATGAGGTAGACGCGGAAAATTCATGCTAAGAAATAAGCAGCATCAAAATAGATGTTCACCAAGCCGTACACACATTAGTTTTGGAGACCGCAATTCTGATATCCTGATTTCCGAAGTACAAAATATTTATCATCTAAAATATACCCACGAGCTGAAAACTTGAAAAGTTAAAGTTACACATCGATTTTCCAGAAATTTCGTATAAGTATGAGATTATGTTATGCCATGTATATCGTACCCTTAGGGTATCTTTCTATCAAAGCCTTTGATATCCACCGATCATACCATCCCATTACCCTACAACCGGATGGTATGATATAATATTTATTATCTAGATCGAATCCGTTCGTGATTCTGGTTCGAATGAGCCCAAACAAGTCCAGATCTGGAAGAATAAGGTTTTCGGGGTCTTTTTGGAAAACGCCCTGTAGCAAATCTGTCATGCATGTGTTATACTGCGGTGATGTGATTGGCTATCTCGTCCACATAGCTTAACTATGGTAAAAAGGCACCCTTACTTAACTAGTTGCTTTCATACAAATACCGCCATTTTTCCAAGCGACGATCATTAAACGCTTTCCCGCACTTAGTGATGCCTCAGATCGGCCCTCATACCCACTTGATGAGAAGCGGGTCACGGCCTGCAACTTCGCATCAACTGGACGACATTTTTACTAACGCTCGATATATCAACGATTTAGCAATGATGCTTTACGAGCATCTATGATGATTATGTTTAGTGTTGTTTCGGAAGAAGACGATCTCGTCTCGAGTGACTTTTTTGGAAATGTTTCGTCAGGTACCTACTTAATTTGGCATAGATTTTTTTTCAGTAAGGATCATATGAACGAAATAAATTAAGCTATCACTTTGAAATTAGTACAAATAATAGAGCCGAAAAATTATAATTATTATATATGTAAACCACTGTTTTAATGACTAAAGAGTGTAACCACAATATTGGTTTGGCCTAATGCGATATTAATGAATCGTTTGAATTTGTTTGGTAGTTTTTACATATGTAGGTTAGATTTGCTTATATATTAATTTGTTAATAATTATAAATCTATATACCTAATAATAGTAATAATATAGCGTATCAAATGAGAATAGGCAATGCATGTTGAAAAGTGGAGCACAAAATCATTTACAGGTTAATAAAACCGTATTCGGTTTTATAGCTCTTTCATAATCGACTAATTCGTGATAGATGAGGTAAAACTAACGCGGCACAATAATTTGCTACATTTATGCAACATTAACCGCGATGGCAAGAATTGCAGCAATATTTTAAAATATTTGGCTGCGATAGCGCCCTGATCTGACTAATGGGTATTTGCTGTCGTACAACTGGTGTAACTCACATTTTTGACTCATGTATTCGGTACAGACTAGTATTTATAGCTAATGAGAGTTTTCGATAGCAACTCAAGATAAGGATAGGTACTGTCGCCAACGCACACGTCGCTATTCATTTTCGTTAATTGTCCGAATGGGGGGCGACTTGTCGACCGACTGGTACCTTGGCACCGAGCACTGATTTAGTTCAATTTTGATATGTAGTGCAGACTCGTATCGGTGACTCAAATACCTACCACGTCCACGTATCGTAATTACGTCATGAAATAGGTCAAGAGGGTAATAGGTAGACACAGATCACTGAAATGCATTTTGTGTTTAAAGTTTAGTCTGACCACTTTTGTAAGGTCAAGTTCACTATGGTATTAGTATGGCGAATTTGAAATTTCAAGTTTTAACAGTCTATTTACCTTATAAAACAATTGAGTATCGGTATGGCAGCCTCTTGATAATAGTATTACATACATATTAGGGTCATTAATCGTTATACAGTATGTATCACATACTAGAGCAAAGAAAGAAACTGATGAGCCATCCCAGGGTTTCTAAAATAATAAGGCAATAATGACTATCCAGTAAGTCGAATTTTATTCCAATTAATCATTGCGGTACCTATGCATCAACTCTTTACTTCAACCGCGTCACAAAATATCCGTAAATTATATGTACGTCCATTAGTCGATATAAAAATTGCAGAACAAAGTTAGTGTTTTTTTTATTCAGTAGTAAATGCGATTGCGTGCAATACTGCAAACAATTGTGTATAACAAGTAAATTGCCATAAAACAATCAGTTTGACGAAGTCGAAAGTGCGTGTATATGTTTTTAGAATGCAGTCGTCACGGGGCCCTGCTCCGCTGCTGGGTTCCTCTCACGCTCCAGTTATCGCCAAATGTACCACTAATTGTGTGTCAACTGGCATTCATTGCACACGACATAGTAAGCTTTTAATATCAATGCGCTCATGTTTCTTTGCAACGACAAGGAAAACGCGGATAATTTAAGACCAAAATGGTTGGTGCATCCCAGGACGGAGACTGGAAGACTTGCGTCGTTCTCCAGAACGTCATTTGATGGAGAAATAACCTAGAGGGAGAATTTTCCCAATCATGCGATGTGACCAAGAAGGCACAGCTCTAGGATTACATCTTCATAGACATTCAGCAGCAAGCCATAAAGTACATAAATTCCTTTTGCGCTATCTATGCTTGCATGTTCGTAATAACGTACCGTATTCTACTTTAAATGAGTTGTTACAAATACATATGGATTCAGACCAGCATAGCATCAATCACTATTGATGCTATGCTGGTCTGAATCCATGCATCACTATGCAACCCAGGATAGGGAAATAGATGTTCAGAAGAAGTAAATAATATTTCCACATTACTTGTAACAGCGACCCTATTCATACCGCGAACTTCGATATTGATAAATTTCGAGGATTTGTCTCTGTCATTCAAAAGGTTTCATTAGAGTGACAGGGACATATCTTCAAAATTTGCGCATTTCAAAGTTCGCGGTCAAAGGCCTGTTACCTTTTTTCTGTCGTGCCGATTCCTTCTTTCTTTCTGCCTCTCCCGAGTGCAGTAGGTAAGCACGTGGCTGCACTCGTGTCGATTACACACTTTACTGCATTTCCTGCACTTCAGCGCGGCTCGGTTTGCGGTAACTCGACACCCAGGAAATTGTCTCTGCTCCATTATATCTACACGTACAGCTAATGAACCAACCTTTGTGCTCGAATGTTAATTTGATTGGATGCAAGCGTGAATCGGTAATGATGCTCTAGTGAAGTCTAGTGCATCCTCCCGCTAGGCTCACTGAGTATCCCGTAGGCAGAAGGCATAGAGTTTTGAGTAGCTATCTACAGACGCAATGCGATGCAATTGTGCGGGTTCTTTGTTTCACATTTAAACGATATCATCAACTAAAGGAGAAACAGTTAATATGTTAATTAATTTTACTTCCTCCATGAAACACATAATTATGTGTAATATATACTACGCAAAAAGTTTCCCCATGTTTACTGTCATATTAATAATACGTTGCCTTGATGCATTATTATGCATTTGTTCGAACATCGTAGGTACTTACATAAGTAACACGTGACACGACAAGTCGACACATTGGAGCGACATTAAATAAAGTCGTTAAGTATTCTACATGTAACTTCACGGCCTTCGAGATTCGATTACGCAGTTGAGACAAACGACATGGATGTAGACGATCGTTTGTAATGCCTTTGCTAATGGGGAAAATCGTCGGTCTGCGGATTGTAGCCTCCCGCCCACTGACAGTTTGCGATCGGCGGGCGCCCTGTCAGCACGCTGCCGCGCCGCATGTGCTTCGCGTGTCGCCGATGTTGTCGCCCCGCGGACGCCGACGTCACGCCATAAATAAACAAAATATATCACCAGTGACTCATGAACACCGACAAGTGTGTAAACACTTTAGCGTTGCTTTTGTACATCTAAATTTATATAAAGTTGATACCGTGAAAAGTATGGAATAATGTTATTAATTGGATGTTGACACTATCACGAGGTATGTACAATGGATGGTAGAATTAAAATGAGATATCATTACATTGTGGAATGTTGTTGCACAAACGACCGCAGCAATGTTTTACTCAAGCCTACATAAAATTTTTCTTGCAGTTAAAATCAAATCATCTGTAAAATGGTTTGTAGGTAGGTACTTAATAACTTTCATTAAGTAATATATTACATACCACTTCTTCGATATTTGATTGATTGCGTCAATTCGGTCATCATAACTTACGGTGTATTTGTAAAGCAACGAAGTTGGAATTTATTAATTCGATAATAAACATAAACCAGCCTCCAAATAATCCACCAGTCAAGCATTCATTCACTTCAATCTTCTTAAGGCTCGAGGATTTCGAACTTAATCTCATGAGCTGCCAGCGTGATACAGGAATCCCGGAGATTAAACTTTTGTGTTACGTTTTTCTCACATTGTCGTGTCAGGCGACACTTGTGGAATACTCATAGGTTGCACGGCTCAGTTTCGTGGGCGTAAGTAGCCTTGGACACGTTTTATACCGGCTGAACTGAACTTATAGGATTGCAACGAAGTGTCGGTTCTCACAAACAATAGTCACGATGATCTGTGATCCGCGAGCGCCGTAATTTCCCCGTAAACGTGATAGCGGTGATTTGGCGTTTGATGTGATCGTAATAGTCTAAGTAGAAATAATCTGTCCACATATGTTTTCCATGGAGAGTGGAGACTGAACGACTGAATTTCACCATAATTCTCATGAAAGCGTACAAAGTTATCAATTAGCATAGTCGCATCAATGTTAATCACTTTGAATATTTACTAATACTAACCTTGGTTTTATCGTATATTTTTATGTCAGTAATGACATCAGCAAATCTTTTCTGTTGAATATTGACGTTTTCACTTGACATGGGTATATCAAATCGTTTTGAAATGTACCATGTACACTGGCTAACCGAGGTGAGAAACTTAAACTACGAATGTCGTTTTTGCTCCGCCAGGAAAATAAAATGACCGGCAATGTAGGTAAAAACACCCATCAAACTAATAACGGTGGAAGTAATCTCGTTTACGGACTGACTCTTTTTCTTCCTGTACGTTCAGCTTAAATCCAGGTTTATTAAACCTAAGTTATTTTAAACTTATCATTTTGGTCATGTTGCTTGTCGCCACCAAAGCCCGTCTGCGGTTATTTTAAGCGAGGGGTTGCAAGTCTTTATGATTTATAGCCATGCCAAAACAGTATTAATGATCTTTCGCCATGAAAACGCCGTTCGCTCCCCGTTTCGGAACTTTTATTCACTGCCTGAATACCAGTTGCCGATTGACCATTAGAGGGAGTGTTCCTGTAACGGAGTATGATAGGAACGATTTATTACACCATTCACAACGCGATTTGTGTTAATAATTGCGTGCAAACCAAGTCAAATATTTCTTGCCTCTTTGTTTATTCAAGTGATGCGATGTCTATAAAATTGTTATTTTCCTTTGAATCGGCCTTCTTGAGGGGAAGGAAGTAATTTCTATTAGTTAAGGCCATATTGTATTATCCCTGTGGTTGTTGCACGGCAAAACCAATTTAGTGGGGAGATGCCTCGCCGTGCTTGTTATACTAGATTTTGCCACATTACACTTGTTTGTACCTACAAACTATATACCTATCAATGATCAACAATATTGTTATTGTTTTCGTATGCTTACGTACCCGTAGATTTATTATGCTAAGTCTTGTTGTTAGTATATATATAATAAGCAGTTACACCGCCGTATTTCTAATTGGATATTTTTTGCAATCATGTGGTATTGATGATTTTCTCTTTGCATGTAGGTTTCCACAACAATCATGTCAAGTTTTACCGTATTTGCAGTCTCGTTTTTATATGAATTTCAATGTGCGCAGATATTTCCAATTAGTTAATTGGTATAGCTACGATCGATTCCAGAAAAAATAATTGGGGCAGTAACTGCCCAACACCTGATATTTTTCGTTATATTCTTCATTGAGAAATACATGAAGTACAAAGTAAAATCTGATCAGTTCCGGGTTAATCAAGGGTACAGAAATAAAATAATTTGTAAACAGTCAGATAAAGTAAACAGTCTGGGATGTATAGAGCATCGGCGTCAGTATCACTTCCTACATTTTATTTAAAGGCGAGTCAACGACCGACACTGGTCCACCACATGAATGTTCTACCTTATGTCATGGACATCTCACTGTTCTTTGTCTACCAATGTTCTGCTTTGTTTGAATCCTTATATGGTTATATAACATATCGTCATTTAAAATACTGAACCAGTGGCTGATGTCTATATTTCTGGCTCTAGAGTTGGCTGTGCCGAGTTATTGCAGTTTGAACGACAGTCCACGTTCCTTTCGAACATTCAATGCCCTTATACATATTTGAACGTTTTGTCCAGCAAAAAATGCTACCATAGTGGTACTGTTGAATGTTATCTCAGACGGTTACTAAGACATAAGCTGCTATTGAAATAGCTCTTTAATGAAAAAAAAAACTTATGAACACATTGAAATATCGACGCGGCTCAGATGAAGCAATTTTGAGTAAACTGATTAGTGTTAACTGCCGCAAGACTCAAGTTGTTCCCTCTATCCACTAAACCCAATCTTTATCTCTCGAATTCCGTCACATCTGAACCATAATTAAATCAAAATATCAGATCTATATCCTACGCATCTTGGTGGTAAAATTTAATATATCATGAGGACTGAGGCATTAAAGATTAAATTTGAGTGTGATTGTGAGGGCTCAAGATTGCTCTATGGAAACTGTTTCCATTCTTTATTTTAAATTCTAGCTATAGGTACAGGGTGGTCCAAACCTTGACGTCAAAAAAATTTTTTTAGGTTCCCTTCGTCATGGGCTATCAGAATATACCCCATGTATGTTAGCCGATTTTTTGTAGTTTTCAAGTTATGAATTTTTGAAATTTTTTTTTTTGAGAAATTCTGGAAAGAAGAATTTTATTGATAAAAAAAAACTATTGGGTTTTTTTAATATTTTCTTTTTGTAAAAGTATTACTACAAATAAAGCATTTACTGACAAAAAAATTAGCGTCCTCACTTTCATACAAGTAGGATAAAAAATACCAAATTCAAAATTTTACGATAAAAACGCATCAAAATATCATTAATGTACGTAAATAAAAAAAATAAAACATATCCCAAGGATTTTTGGTAGTCTAAAGACTGCCCTAGACCTTAAACCTTCGTAAAAGCAAAAAAAAAAGTGATACTTAATGATGAGGATTTTTCGGAATAGTCAGTCAAATAAACTTAAAAAAACTTCTAAATTTTTAATTTAAAAATAAAGTAAAATTTCGTCTGTTTTGTTGTTCTTATCAATAAACAAAGACAGAAAATACCACGAAAACTCAATTTGTGTAGTTATTCAAGTAATTTTTTAGTACTTTAAAATTTTAAGCTTTTTTAAGTTTATTTGACCGACTACTCCGAAAAATCCTCATCATTAAGTACCACTTTTTTTTGCTTTTACGAAGGCTCAAGGTCTAGGGCGGTCTTTAGAATAAGAAAATTCCTTGGAATATGTTTTTTTTTTTAGTTAC